>ML808560.1:0-25482 GCA_009831015.1 Picea engelmannii | reverse complement strand
TGCCTTTATCATTTTGTGTGACTTCAATGCCAAGAAAATAGTTCATTAACCCCAAGTCTGTCATCTCAAATTCCTTCTTCATTGTTGATTTAAACATATCAATAGAGAGATTACCTGTATAGATCAAATCATCAACATATAGGAAAACAATCAAGATCTGACCTTGTTCATTGACTTTGGTGTATAGTGTAGGCTCACTAGTGCTTCCTATGAATTCATTTTTTATCATGTATGAATCTATCCTGCTATACCAAGCCCTTGGTACTTGCTTCAATCCATAAAGTGCCTTCTTCAACCTGTAAACCTTGTCTTCTTGACCTTTTACTTCATACCCTAGTGGTTGCTACACATAGACTTCTTCTTCTAAATATCCATTCAAGAAGGCTTATTTGACATCCATTTGATAAAATTTCCAATTATGTTGAGTTGCAATAGCTAGTACCATCCTAATTGTGTCATGTCTTTCTGCGGGTGCAAATTTTTCATTGTAATCAACTCCATATTCTTGTGCAAATCCTTTAGCTACTAATATTTCCTTATATTTTTCAACTTCTCCATTTCCCTTATATTTAGTTTTATACACCCATTTCACACCTATGCATTCTTTCTCCTTAGGTAAATCAACTAGATCCCATGTATCATTTTTATTAATAGATTCCATTTCTTCATTCATTGCATTAATCCAACGTTCTTCCTTAATTGCATCCTCAAAATATATAGGATCTTGAGTAAATAGAGAAAAATTGGATTGCAAATCTATCATATCTCCTTGATCATATATTTCTTGCAAGCTTCTAGTCTTTTTGCCTCTTAATCTTGATCTTAATGATTCAAGTGTAGGATTTGAGTCATAACTTGCTTGTGGACTTGATGTTTCTCCTTGCTCAACTTGCCTTTGTGAGTTATCTTCTTGTGGAATTCTTGATGGTATTCCTCCTTGCTCATTTGATTGTTCTCCTAGACCTTTTTCTCGGTGTTCTTCATATAGTATTCTTGTACTTGTAATTGTCTTGTCTATATTGCCATCCCATGATTCTTCCTCTTTGAATACAACATCTCTACTTATAATGACTTTCTTGGTTATAGGATTAAACAACCTATATTCCTTAGATTGTTCATCATAACCAATAAAAGTGCATTTTTCACTTTTATCATCTAATTTACTCCTTGTTTGTTTAGGCACATGTGCATATGCAATGCAACCAAATACTTTAAAATGAGAAACACTATGATGCTTACCACTCCATGTTTGTTGAGGAATCATGTCCCTCAAAATATTTGTTGGACTCTTGTTGAATATATAAATTGCACAAGCTACTACTTCATCCCAATATTCATTAGATAAATTGTTGCCTTTCAATATGCTTCTTGCCATTTCCATTATTGTATGATTCTTCCGTTCTGCAACACCATTCTGTTGAGGTGTATAGATTATAGTGAACTTATTATTTATTCCATGATACCTACAATACTCCAAAACATCATTTGACTTTTATTCTCCTCCTCTATTTGATCTTAATATCTTAATAGATAGACCAATTTGTTTCTCAACTAATGCCTTGAATTTCTTAAACTTATCAAATGTTTCAGATTTGTGTTTAAGGAAATAAACCCATTTTTTTATACTATAATCATCAATGAATGTTAGAAAATATATGCTCCCCCCTAATGATGGTGTTTTCATTGGACCACATAAATATGTATGAAAAATTTCTAAAGGTGCCCAAGCTCTGTATGACATCTCTTTTGGAAATCGTTTCCTATGTTGCTTTCCCAAAATACAGATTTCACATGAACTTATTGGTGCTTGAATAGGTGATAAGCCTCTTACCATTTCATTTCTTTGCAACAAACACAATCCTTTAAAGTTTAAATGACCATACCTCAAGTTCCATATCCATTCTTGATCTTGACTTGATGCCTTGAAACTTGCTCAAATCTTCTCCATCGTTTCACTTTTCATGTGAAGTGGGAACATTCGATTGTCTGCCATTTTAATCTTTGCAATCACCATTTTACTAGGAGGAATATCAAATATAGTGCATACATTATTCTCAAAAAAAACTCTATAACCCTTTTGAGTAAGTTGTCCCACACTTATAAGATTATTCTTTAAACCGGGCACAAAATAAACATCAAGAATAATTTTATTTCCACTATTTGTTATTACATTGATTGCACCTATTCCCATGACTTGAACAATATTATCATTACCCAATTTAATTTGTCCTTTAACTGATGTATCCAAATCCTCAAACAACCCTTTATTTCCATTCATATGCTTACTACAACCACTATCAAGAAACCAAATGTTACTTGCATTTTCTTGAGCTACATCACATGTAATAAACAGTGTCTGAGAACTACTCTTAGAGAAATGTGCATTATGCTTTCTCATATATGCTTGTTTCTTTTGGCATTCATTTGCAAAGTGACCATACTTCTAGCAGTAATAACATTGAATCTTCGATTTTTCATACCTTTGTGATGCCTAATTGTGATTTCTTTCCCTTGCGCTGAAACTTTGATTTCTCCTTCCTCTTAGGTCTTGATTTTTTCTTTCTTCTCTTTGAAAATTATTTCTTCCTCTTCATCTTCCTCTGAATCTTGGATTTCCTCTTCCTATGCCTCTGCCAAATGTCATTTGTGTTTTGAATGCATGCTCCAATGAGGTATTGTAATTCCTGTTCAACATGTCTTCATAATTTTTCAAAGAGTTAACGAATTCATTCATAGAATATTTAGTCAAATCCTTAGATTCTTCAATTACCACAACTATTGCATCAAATTTTCTAGGCAAACTTCTTAGAACCTTTTCTACAACCTTCTGATCTTCTAGCTCATCACCATTTTGCCTATTTGATTAACCAAATCTATAACACGATATGTAAATTGTTCTATTGAATCAAAATCTTTCATTTGCAAGTTTTCAAATTCTCTTCTAAGTGCTTGGAGTTTGACAATTTTTACCTTGCTAGTGCCTTGATATGTTGTCTCTAGAATGTCCCATGCTTGCTTGGCTGTAGTGGCTAGTTTATTCCTTCCAAAAATTGAATCGTCCAATGCTTATCAAATTATCTACAAATCCCTTTTATTCATTTTCCTATTTTCATCAACATTCGAAATAAACTCATCTTGTGGTTCACCATAACCATTCATTATACATATATATATATGTGTGTTTTCCATTTGACAAAAGATTAAAACATACATATACAATTTTCTTTTACTTAATTTTTATAATTGTTATTTAAAAACTTTACTTGAATTTAAACAGGAAATCACACATCAAACTAATACTAGAATGTAAAATGCACCTCTAAACTCAATACTCTATCAATCTGTTATTTGGTCTTAATGCTCGGCACGTTCAAAATCTTTAATCTTCCACATTGTTCCTTAAGTATGAAGTATGAGAAGGTTCTCCAGACGAATTTTCTTTTCCCTCAAAAAATTTCCGGCGTTGCAACACCAGGCTTATAATTGATTTTCCTATGACAAGGTCATTCTCATGTTTTCTTATTACGGTCAACCACCACACGCCTTCCTCTTCCAGGTCCACTTCTCCGTCTTCATGAGACGGGGATAGTCCTCCAGCTCTTTGACATCATGTGGTAGGAATTCCTGAATTCCTTTCCATCTTCTGGCAACGTGGGATTGAGACTCTGATTATGGAGTGGGTAAAGGTTGCTACTTGCCCCACTGGAATTGTTGATCGAACTCGACATTGACTTTTGCCTTTCATTTTCATGATGCAATCTTCATTTAGGTCTACTGCCGGCCGGACATCCAGCTAATACATAGAAGTTATGGCATTCTGTCACCGTGATACTATACAAACAAAACACTTTGATATCATAAAAGAATTTAAACAAAATTTAAAATTCATGGAAACATTCGTATTTCGCCTTTTCAGACAATTTTTACAATTAATTGATAAGACTGAAAGCCACACCTTTTATATCCAGCATTCGTATTTCGCCTTTTCAGACAATTTTTACAATTAATTGATAACACTCAAAGCCACACCTTTTATATCCAGTTTTTATAATTAAATTAATACGACTCAAAAGGACAAATGCTTATTAAAAAAGAAATAAAATTAAATATCATTTCTTACAAAAACATTTATTAAAAATAAATACAATTAAATATCATTTCTGAGATTATAGCTTCTTCTTAATCAAATATTTCTGTTTCAAACAATAGAAATACAGAATTTTATACTAAATATAATTTTTAAATATTTTCAAATTTTAGATAGATATTCTCTAATTATTGATAATAATTTATTTTTTTATTACTTTTCATAACATTTTAAGTGAAATTTTTATTTATATAAAAGTTTAATAACTTAAAAAACAAATCAAGGTAATAACAAGTGTTGCATGGTAGCCTAGTTCCTGCTAGGTTGGGATGGGAGTAAATGTCAGGTTGGGATGGGAGTAAATGTGATCGACTATAGACACATGGCTAGCAAGTTGAAATACATGTGGTTTGCATGGAGAACATAGTATTCTCGAATTAATTCTTTGTGAAATATATAAAAAAAAATATCAACAGTTAAAAGGTTCTTTGACACAAAAAATTTATCATTCCCAAATTAGTTTTATTTTCATACATTTTTACATACGTTCATAGAGAGAAACACAAAAAAATAGTAGTAATGCATGCTACATAGGTTCGTGGAAAAAAACACAAAGAAATTAACATTCCCCAATTAGTTATGTTTAAAAGAAGGGATCTTGGACACAAAAGAAATTGAAATTTATCAAATTTTAGAAAGTAGATATTTAGTTTTATACATAAGAAATATGTACTTTTATAAAGTACAGGGATGAGATTTTATAGAGCATGCACGGAGCCCTCATTCCATAGTTAGCAAGTTTTTGGATCACGGGTTCTCGGGCTGGCGGGCTCAAAATTGGGCCTCTGTTGTTCTGTGCCCTACAAATAGCACTGAGAGTTCCTCGATATACAAATTGACAAGCATACTTATGGACTATAGAAGCTTATCAAAAAATAAATAATGTATGTTACATATCTCTTGAAATTACATCAACATTTAAAAGCATACAATAGAATAATAATAACATATGTTACATAGGTTCGTGGAGAAAAACACAAAAAAATTAGCATTGCCGAACTATTTTTTTTTAAAACAAAGGGTTCTGAACAGAATAAAAATCAAAATTTATCAAAGTATAGGATCATGGACACCCAAAAAGATAGCATACAATAGAATAGTAACAACGTCGTGCAAGACAAAAAAATTAGCATACAATAGGACACAAAAAATGTAGCAGACCTCCATACTTAGCCAGTGTTTGGATTGCGGGTTCTTAGGCTGGTGGGCTCAAAATTGGGCCTCTATTGTTCCGTGGCCTACATATAACACCGAGAGTTCCAAAATATACAAATTGACAAGAGGACTCGCAGACTATAGAAATTTATCAAAAATAAATATTTTTTGTTACATATTTGGAAATTACATCAAGATTTAAAAGAATACATTAGAATAGTAATAACGTCTCCTAAACCCAAAAAGTTAGCATACAATAGAATAGTAACAATATCATGAAAGACAAAAAATTAAGGATACAATATGACACAAAAAATGTAGCATACCTCCATACTTAGCCAGTTTTTGGATCGCGGGTTCTCAGGGTTGTGGGCTCAAAATTGGGCTTCTGTTGTTTCGTGGCCTACAAATAGCACCGAGAGTTCTGCGATATACAAATTGACAAGCGGACTTGCGGACTATAAAAATTTATCAAAAATAAATAATGTATGTTACATATAATAACGTTTGGTACATAGGTTCATGGAGAAAAAAACAAAAATTAGCATTCCCGGATTAGTTTACTTGAAAACAAAGGCTTCTGGATAGAAGAAAAAATTGCAATTTATCAAAGTATAGGTTCCTGGACACCCACAAAGTTAGCATACAATAGAATAGTAACAACCTCGTGCAAGAAAAAAAAATTAACACACAATAGGATAGAATAAATGTAGCATACCCAAATTAGTTTTCTTTGGAACAAAGAAGAAAGGTTCTTAGACACTCAAAATTTAGTATACAATAAAGGCATTCCCGAATTAGTTTTCTTTGGAATTTATCAAAAACTAATTATGTGTGTTACATCTTTCTGGAAATTTAAATCCGTTTGTCATATAGAATGGGATTGGGGCTCCCATGGACCATAAAAATAAATAAGTACAAGAATTAAGAATGTCAAAAGAAGAAGTGCGCGATGGTAGAGAGGAAGATATGAAAAGAAGAAATTGGAAGTTATGAGGTCATAAGTGGATTCATAAAGAAAAAAAGATAACAATATAGACTTAAACTGGATTGATAAAGAAAACAAGATGTCAGTATAGACTTATTATGAACCTGATGTGTTTTTCTTATCTTCGTCGATTGTCAGTGGAGTCAGATCAATCGGTTGTTTCCTTTCCTAGACGAGGCTATCTATTCTCTGTTGGAACCATTCTTCGATGTAGCTTTTTATGGGGACCATGTTGATTTCATCCCGGATTTCTATGTCGTAAAGATCGTTTTCTAATTTCCTTAGATCCATTGAAATACTATGAAGACTCTGTTCAATTTCTTCATTGTATGCTGCATAATACAGTACCCAGCGCTTGTGATGATCTAGATGATGTTCAAGTATGTCAAAACTTTTCGAAAGACAACCCCTTTAAAATATAAACTTGTTCCTGGAAAACTTATTTGGTGGTTGACAAGGATTTGAGAATTAAGTTTGGGTCTTGAACCTTGTTGGCACTTCTGGCTAAGTCCATTTGGATCAGGCTTGTGAATAAATCTTCCTTTTCTGATATGACTTGTTTACATGATTTGACAATGAACTCCAGGTTGTTAACTTTCTTTTTCCAGCATGCTTTTACTTTTTTGGTCTGCTTTAGGGAGGGGAGTTTCTCTTGTCTTCTTTTCAGTTCCGATGTGTTGACGGCATAGTTGGAAAAATGGGCCAGCACCTGTTCACAGAAATGATGATCATTTTTTAAATTCACCTCCAAATGTTCCAGGAAATCATTTGCCTTCTTTCCAAAGGAAACTAAATTTTTCGATGTTTCCCAGGTTTCAGTAACTAGCTGCATTCTTTTGTTGATGTTATTCTCTACAAGGGTTCTAGAGCATGCAAGGAGGGTAGAGGATACTTTCATCTTAACTGCAGTGGTGGAAGACATGATTTTTTCCAAACGACTGGCAAATTTTGGGGTTGCAATGAAAGCCCACTCAAATTCTTTGAGGTGGTCTTTCAGATTGACATTTTTCGTCTCAATTCCTCCAATGGAATCACAAAGAATTTCACCAGTTACTTGGTGAAATGAGGAGATTTGGGACGACCGTATTTTTCTAAATTTAATATCTATGCGAGATTTTCCTTTTCTGTTTGTTACATATCTCTTTTCAATGACCATACTTTTAGATTGGCTATAAAAAACAATGCTCTGGAATACGAAGGATCCATCTTCGTAAAAAAATTTAGTCTAAGATATTTCCACCGCGAACGACCCAATTTTGTGCATGTGCTCAGTTTCAATTTCAAGTTGCAGTTGTTCACTTTCAATTTCGGGTTCCTCGGCCCTCCCTGCATTGTTTTGTATCTTCTTTGTCAGTGGAAGTTTGTGAGAACTATCAATTTTTGTGTGAGGACGGTTCTTATCTCCTCCTCAATTCGAATATTTTTTGGTTTCTTTCTTACTGGGATGGGTCATCGAAGCGATGCTCCATGATGTCGTGCTCTTGGGAGTGTTGGGGGGGGACTGGGTACTCTTCTCACCGAATACTTTTCCATTTTGTCTGTATAATTCAGTCGTACTTTGCAATGTCTCTGCATCGCAATCGGTAGAAGCAGGATTGTTGTCCACACTGTCCCTGTCTTGGGTCAGGTGTCTATGGATAAAAGAGTTGTTAAATCCAACTGCCAGTAAATGTTCTCGAAAAATCCCATTACGGTCGAACCCTTTTAGCCTTTCAGCATACGTTAGGTTCAATTTCTTGAAATGGGCAGCAAACTCATCAATCTTGTTGATGTTTCTTCACACGAAGTCTCCGACTTTCCAAGGCAGAAGAATGAATTGTTTTTTTTTCTTGTCATGGAAAAAATGCAACCAGTGGTTTTATTGCCTTGCTATTTTTGCAACAAATATCTTGTCTGTGATGTGGCATGGAAGGAAAGCAGGATTTTCCTTAGAGCCAAAGACCATGAGGACATTGTGATTTTCCTTTTGTTCAAGTGTGCCCTTCCTATTCAAAAACTTGGTTGTTTGGCCAGACATTCGTGGAGCATCCTTGCCTAACAATAAATCTTTGAAAACTGAGACAAAGCCATTAAAAAATTCATAAAAAAAATGGGAGGCCTTGTGCCTCCACAGGGCCTTGTACGAGAATGTTACTGGGTCGAATCCATAGTTTAATTTAATGGAAAGAGAAAGTTTTGGAAATGGGCAACAATGCACTATTGCGAAAATCAAGTAGGATGACATATAAAATTTATTTGATTCTTTGAATCGTGACAACTGGGAACAAAGATCAATGGAAATTAGCTTCCCCCAATAAAAAATGTATTATTCCTTGACTGTGAAATACAAAATATAAATAATTATATGGGAAATGCTTGCCTTGGATGCCAGTCCCGTTATTCTTGTAAATAGGCAAGCAATTTCTCGGAATGGATTTCTAAAGGAACTTACCTGCAACCTTGTGATATCTTCAGGAACTGTTGTTGGGTCTTCAAGGAAGTCGGCTAAGATTTCCAACCCGTTATAATGTTTTCTTAGAAACTTCTTTCAGTATTTTCCTCTGAACGTCAATGTTGGCTCCGACAATTTTAACATCTCACGGAAGGCCTGAGGTGACAAAGAAGCAAGAGAATGGTTATGCAATGAAATAATTCTTTGGCCTGGAATATATTTTTCGGCACACCAAGAGACCCCCTCCTTACAGTCAAAAACCTCAGGGACACAGCCTACACGAGCGATTCCATAGGTCCAAAACACTTCATTCTGGGTAGAATGGGATGAATAGTAAAAGTATGCCCTCAACCACTAGAAGTTCTAGTCCCGATGTCCGAAGATATTTGTTGTATCTCAACAAAACTACTATCGATCTACTGCCATAACTCTACAAGAACGTTTGTTTTCTCCAGACGATGAATGAAATGAAAAGTTTGAAGGGACAATATAACCCCGCATAAATCTTGGTCCAAAGCATGTGAATGGGAGATGTCCTCAAGACTTTCATTCATTAATGACAATTTGGGTGGTTGTTGCATGATGCGTTGTTAAAATTAAACACTAGTAATCGCATACATAGAAATGTGAACATGGCGGATATTGCAATGAGTGATTAAGCATTGTATATTTCTTGAGTGGGCCAACACGACGAAACGTGTTCGAGATGAACAATCAGAAGGGAAAAATAACTCTACGCACATCTTGGTTTAATGAATAATAATGGGATATCTCCTTGAGAATTTCTCCCATTAATGACAATGTTGACGGTTCCTACATGGTCAGTTGTTAGAATGAAAGGTTTCTAATTTCATAGTAAGAAAGTACAAAGGTCGAGGGCATGGGAAAAACCAGCTTTGAAATAGGGTTACAAGGTACAACCATTGAAGGTGAGGGCATGAGGGTCAAATCGTATGTCTCAAAACTTTTTTAGTACAATATGGGTAACAACGAAAAGGGTATGGTAGGACAGTCCAGAGGGAAATTTATACATGACTAGTAAGAGCATAGCTAATGTATATCAGGAAGGACAAGAAGTTAGTGTGGATGGAAGGCACCGAGAGATAATTTGAAAAATTTGTGAGTTGTGGTAGAGTGAATCTTGTGAGTTCGACGAGTCCACACTGGAATTGTAGATCATGAAAGTTTTGAGTGCAATATGTACACGAAGCAACAAGAAACAGAGTTAGAAACCACCAACCCGACAACTGTGGCCATAAAGTTGGCTGAGTATGGAAAGAAACAGTGGTCGGTCAGATTCATCGTGTGATTATATAGATGGAGATAAATATATGTCAACCCACCAATGATAGAACCCATGATCATAGAAAGGCGACTAAGTATATAACCACAAAGCAATAATACAAGGAAAGAAGAAAAGGGAAAAAGGGCCAAGGAGTCCACAGTGGAAATGTAAATCACAAAATTTTTGAGTGAAATATGTATATCAAAGAACAAGAAGCAGTACAGTTCAAATGTGCCAACCCAAAACAGTGACTAAGAAATGGAGATTTCATGAACCCGTGAACATGAAGATCCAAAATAGGATCACAAGGTCTCCCCAGAAGGCGTGAGGCCCCAACGATCAAATTGTATCATTCGAAACATTTGAAAGCATAGTTTGTAACACAGAAGAGGGGACAATGTCGAAACCCGGTAGTGAATTTCTATATTGTGGAGAGCTAGATGTGAACTGTTTCACATCAGTGTGTGAAGTTGTCACTAGTAAGATTCACTAGTAAGAGCACAACCAATGTATATTAGAAAGGACAAGAAGTTAGTGGGGATGGAAGACAGCGACAGATACTCAAAACATTTGTGAACCATAGTAGATTGAAGCTTGCGAGTTCGAGGAGTATGTGGTAGAATTGTAGATCACAGAAGTTTTGAGTGCAAGATGTACATCATGGAACAAGAAGAGTCAGAGTTCAAAACCACCAACCTGATAACTGCGACCATAAAATTGGCCAAGTATGGAAAGCACTAATGGTCGATCAGATTCGTCATGTGATTATATAGACAGAGATAAAGATATGTCAACCCACCAATGCTGGAACCCACGATGATATAATGGCGACTAAGTATATAACTAGGGAGCCATAATACATGGGAAGAAGAAAAGGGAAAAATGACTAAGGAGTCCGCGGTGGAATTTTAGATCACAGAAATGTTTAGTACAAGATGTGAACCTGGTAGTCAATTTGTATATTGCAGAGGGACGGATGCAAACTGTTTCCTACCATTGTGTTCAATTGTCACTAGTAAGATCACAACCAATCTATATTAGGAATGAGAGGAAGTAAGTGTGGATGGAAGTCAACAATAGATACTTTGAAACATTTGTGAACCGTGGTAGAATGAAGCTTGGTGTCAACCTGAAATAGTATCTAAGAGTTGGACATTTCATGAACCCAGAAACAGGAGGATCCAAAATAGGATGAAAAGGTCTTTGGAGAAGACACAAGGCCCAGACATTCAAATCATATCGCTCTGAATATTTGAATGCATAATCTCTAACACGGAAGAGAGGACGATGTCGGAATCCGGTAGTCAATTTATATATTGCAGAGGGTGTGATGCCAAGTGTTTTGTACCTCTCTGTCCATTTGTCACTACTAAGAGCTAATTTAGTATTGAAAATAATTTTTTAGATACTATTAAATACTTGATAGGGATTTCCATCCGTAAACAATGGAAATCTCCACCCTGCCAGCCCTGGACTCCCTGTGTCAATTTGTATATAGCGGAACTAGGAGCGTTGTTTGGAGGACACATAACAATAGAAATGCAATGTTGAGTTAGCTAGTCCACAGGTCCTCTTGTCAATTTGTATATCACGGAATTTTGGATGCTATTTGCATGGCACAGAACAATGGAAGCCCAATTTTGAGACCACTCTCCCAAGAACCTGTGATCCAAAATGTGGCTAGGTATGGAATGCACAATCTGTACATGGTCTATAAAATAACATGTCCATACTTTAGAGTCCCATAACACAAGGGAAGAAAAAAAGAGGAAAAGGATGGAGGATTTCACAGTGGAATTGTAGATCATGCAAATTTTGAGTGGAAGATATATATCACAGAACAAAAAGTAATAGAGTTCACTTGCGCCAACTCGACAACCACGGGCATAAAATTCACTAAGTATGAAAATGAACAACTAGCGGTCGAATTTTCCATGCAACGATATATATGGAGATGAAGATATGTCAACACGCCAATGTTGGAACCCGTGATCATAGAAATGTGACTAAGTATATAACTAGAAATCAATAATACATTGGAACAAGACAAGGGAAAAAGGACTAAGTATCTCGCAGAAGAAAATCTAGTGTTTGATTATTAATGATTTTTTTTTCGAACTCCTGTTGATTTCTCACCAGTTAAGGTATAAATTGCAGATCACAGAAGTATCTTCCATACCACTATGTCTAGTTGTCACCAGTAAGAACATTGTTGATGTATATCAGGAAGGAAGCGAAGTTGTTAGGGATGGAAAGCATAAAAATATACTTTGAATGAAGTTAATGTATACAAGGAACCCGTGGTGGAATTGTAGATCACAGATGTTTTGAGTTCAATATGTATATAATGGAACGATAAACAATGAGGTTCGTAAGCACCGATCTCGCTGCGGCGGCCATAAAATTGGCTAAGTATGCAAAGGAACAATGGTCGGGTGAATCTGTCATGTGAGGATATAGATGGATATGAAGACATGTCAGCCCTCCAACTATGGAACCAGATACCATAGAAAGGTGAATAAGTATATATCCAGAAAGTGATAACGAGTGGGAAGAAGAAAAAGCCAGTTTGTATCCTCCAACCCGGCAACCACGACCATAAAATTGCCTAGGTATGCAAAGGAAAAACGGTCGGTCAGATTCATCATGTGAAGATACAAATGGAAACTAAGATATGCCAGCCCACGAACCCCACAACCACCCATCATAGAAATATGAATAAGTATAAAACCAAAAATCTATGATGGATGGGAAAAGGAAAAGGGGAAAATGGATAAGTATTTGAGAGTCAAAAAACCTTTTTTTTTTTGTTTATTAATGGCAATGTTTTCGAACCCCTGTTGGGTTCTCACTAGTAAAATCATAAACTACAAAGCACTAAAATTGTTTGGTTGCAAGTTGTATATGACGGAACAGGGAACATAGGTGTTGGGTACAGCGAACCCGAGGCCTGGTGGCTAGATAACTGGCTAAGTATTGGTCAAGAGAAAGGTTTGATATCTATTTCAACAATATTCATACTAATATGTATTAATGGAGAAAGTTTTCATATTTATCTGAATAGTATTCATACTAATATATATTAATGGATTGTTTCTATTTCAAATGAAAATGATGTTAGGGTCCTAACACGCACATAGGTAGATTAATATATTCGGATGTAATAAAGGTCAATATTAATAAGGCCTTTCAATAAAATAGAATAAGGCAGATGTAAGAAGACCTAATTGAAGCTTCTACTTCTAGAAGGATCTTCCTCTAGATGATTTTCTTCATAGACATTTTGTATAAATAAGGGTCGAGGGTATGAAAACCCTGGCTTGGAGATTATTGTAATAGAGCGCTGCTCGATTGGAGGTTGCCCCCTCCAAGAGGCCTATGAACATTTCTTTCTGAATCAAAGTGTTATTTTTATTGTTGTTCTTATATCATTTATGTGTTATTGTGGAGATAATGCTGGATATTTTACTATTATTTTTCCATTTCTAGCATTTTATTTCTATTCTGCATATTTTATATATCTGGTATCTTGCAAGTGGTATTAGAGCACTTTCCTTGGAAAAAATTATGGGATTTTTTTTCCAGGGTAGAGACATATTCTGGTGTCTTTAAGCCACAGAGATCTGTCATTACTTGCATAAACCCACGGTTGAGGGATTCATACAGTAGGAAATACAAGTGGTTCTTAAGCGCACATTTGTTTGCCACCCTTGTAACCCCTGTTGGTACCCCTTCGAGTGGTAGCACATCAGACAACTCCTGTGTATGGATCAACCTAGATTTCCTGAAGCCCTCTTTAGATAAACCTATCGGCTGCTGGACTGCTATAGTGTCACCTAGAACAACACTCAGGAAGATACTCTCTAGTACCTAGGTAGTCGAGTAGTATGGCTAAGGGTACGGTCTATCCTCCTTAGTTAGTGCCCTAAGATATTGGGCTGAGTACTACTGTTGGACCCCGCACGTATATCAGAGAGCTATAGCACTAGGAAAACCCTTGGGGGACAGAAAACCACCAACATTCTTGGCCAAACTCAGGTATGGTTTTCTCCATCTAGATCAAGAATGTTGGCAATGGTGGCAATGGCAAAAAAATTCCCGTCAAGGGTATATTGCTTGGACCCAATTTGTGACTGAGATTTATGAACGCTCTGATATGGACACCAACCATTTGGGCCATTTGACAAAGTTGAAGCAATCTAGAATAGTAGAAGATTTCATAGTTGCCTTTGAACGCCTGGCTTTTCGAACAGAGGGCATGACTGATGCTTTTTTTCAATAGTGTTTTATTAGTGGCCTCAAGGAGGAGATTCGGGCCCATGTCCTCATGTTTCGACCCTCGACTTGGGTGGAGGCTACTAAAAGAGATAAAGAAGCACAACAGGTGGTATCATCTCAAAACTAAAAACCCTCCTTTATCCCTTGCCCTAAACCTGTCACTCCCACTACTGCCTATGTCCCATTAAAAATCCAAAAATTGACCAAGGATGAAATGGATGAATTCCAACTCAAAGGCCTTGGTTATAATTGTGATGACAAATATTTCTTGGGCCACAAGTGTAAGGAACAAAATCTTTTTATGTCCATCTCTGAGGACATTTCAGAAGAGGATGTTGAAACTCCCCTTATGTCTGAGTCACCTGAAATCACTGACATAACCCCTCCCTCATATCCTCCTGAAGTAGAACCCGTCATTTCCCTCAATGCTCTCACTGGTTTTTCCGCTCCCCAAACCCTCAAGTTAATCAGTTACATCAAGCATCAGAAGGTAATTATTCTATTTGATAGTGGAAGCACCCATAATTTTATTCATCGTTGCATTGCCCAAGAAACTCATTGCTACATCCATGCTGTCAATAATTTCCAAGTCATGATTTCTAATGGTGGTTCCATGAAATGTGGAGGGCGTTGTGAAAATGTGTGTCTCCAAATCAGTGACTACCACCTAAAATCCCATATGTTTGTTATCGACATGGGTGGTTGTGACATTGTGTTGGGTGTCAAATGGCTAAGAACTTTGGGTCATATTCTCATGGATTTTAAAGCATTAACCATGCAATTCGACCAAGAAGGCCACCAATATAAATTCCAAGGCATCACTGCTGGTCACTTGAGGTCATTAGTTCCCATCGCATGGAAAAGTTGCTCAAAAAAGGTCATTATGGTGTCATTTCCCAACTCCATGCCATTCAAGCAATAGAAACACCCCTGGTACCGCATGACCTCCAAGATCTCCTTTCTAAACATCAAATGGTATTTTCCACTCCCCAAGGCCTCCCTCCTTCTCATGGTGTTCATGATCATTCCATTCCCCTTGTACCCGAAATCCTTCCTCCCAATATCCATCCATATCACTACCCCTTCTCACAAAAAAATGAACTTGAGAAAATGGTCCAGGAACTCCTTAATGCAGGTGTTATCCGCCATAGTATGAGCCCTTACTCTTCTCTTGTAGTCATGGTCCTGAAGAAAGAATGTTCTTGGAGAATGTATCATGACTTCTGTGCCCTCAACAAACTAACCATTAAAGACAAATTTCCCATTCTTGTCATTGATGACCTCCTGGATGAATTGAGTGGTGCCCAATTCTTTACTAAACTTCATCTTCGCTTGGGCTATCACCAGATACATATGAAAGAGGTAGACATTCCCAAGATGGCCTTTCACACTCATGAGGGCCAATATGAATTTTTGGTCATGCCCTTTGGCTTGTGTAATGCACCCTCCACCTTCCAAAGTTTCATGAATCATGTCTTTCGTCCCTTTCTTTGTCATTTTATCTTAGTTTTCTTTGATGATATCCTCATCTATAGAAAAACCTAGACCGACCATCTTACTCATGTGGATCAAGTTTTGCATCTCCTCTCCCAGCACCAACTTTTCCTGAAACAGTCTAAATGTGCTTTTGGTGCCTCATAAGTAGAATACTTGGGTCATCTGGTTGGCAAGGATGGCGTCAGGGTGGATCCAAAAAATATTGAAGGCATGCAAGATTGGCTGCACCCAAAGACTCTCAAAATCTTGTGTGTATTTCTAGGCTTAATAGAGTATTATCGCAAGTTTGTTAAGAACTATGGAAAGATTGCAACACCTCTCATTGCTCTCCTAAAAAAGAACTCTTTCACTTGGACTCTAGTCGTTGTTAAAGATTTTCAAACCTTGAAATAAGCCATGTGCGCCACTCCGATTCTGGCCCTTCCTGATTTCACAAAGACCTTTGTGTTGGAATGTGATGCCTTAGGGAAAGGAATCAAAACTGTCCTTATGCAAGAGGGTCAACCTTTGGCCTTCACCAGCAAGAAACCGTCTGAAAGGAATCTGGGCAAACCCATTTATGAAAAGGAAATGTTGGCTATTTTACATGTCGTTGAGTTGTGGCACCTTTATCTCTTGGGGAAATGCTTCCAATTCAAAACCGACCATCAAAACCTCAAGTACTTTCTGGAACAACACATTTCCTCCCAGGAGAAACAAAAATGGGTGACTAAGCTCTTTGGTTATGATTATGAGATCATTTACAAGAAGGGAAAAGAGAATGTAGTGGTGGATGCATTGTCCCAAAAATATGAAGAAGAAGGATCCCTTTTTTCTCTTTCCTTCATTGTACCTGATTGGCTCCAAGTTGTACGACATGAATGGATTCAAGACCAAAAAAGTTCGCATCTGATCCAGCAATTGCAGAGCAAGGCTCCGACTCCCCTAGGGTACTCTTGGCTACAGGATGAGCTTCGATACAAAGGTCATTTGTATTTAAGTAAACAATCAAAGCTTAAATCCATGGTACTTTATGAGCTGCATGATACACCCACAGCGGGGTACTCAAAAACATATGACAGAGTCAAACGTTCTTTTTTTGGGGATGGTATGAAACAGGACATCCATAATTTTGTAGCTAAATGTGAGGTGTGTCAATGCAACAAGGGAGAAACAGTCAAATCTCTGGGCACACTACAACCGCTTTTGATTCCACCAGCTATTTGAAAGGATATCTCTATGGACTTTATTACTGTCTTACCCAAATCAGGGAATAAATCAGTCATAATGGTGGTTGTGGATCACCTTTCCAAGTATTCTCATTTCTGTTCTCTTCAACACCCATTTACTGCATCCACGGTGGGTCAACTTTTCATGGACCAGGTCTTCAAGCTTCATGGCATGCTACACTCTATTGTTTCTAATCGTGACCCAACTTTCACAAGAAATTTTTGGCAAGAATTGTTTAAGCTCTAGGGCACCTAATTGCATCTCAACACATCTTATCATCCCCAGACTGATGGTCAAACGAAAGTTGTCAACAAGTGTTTGGAAACATATCTGAGGTGTTTTTCTTTTGAAAAACAACATCAGTGGGTTCGAAGGCTACCCCTAGCTGAATGGTGGTACAACACTTCCTACCATACATCTACTCGCATGACTCCTTTTGAAGTAGTATATGGACAGAATCCACCTTCAGTTCTCTCATACTTACCAGGTACCTCGAAGGTCTAGGTAGTTGACCAAACACTTACAGGTCGAGAGGATATTCTTCATACCCTTAAAGAGAACTTGGTCATGGGACAAAATCGCATGAAGCAACAAGCAGATCAACGTCACTCTGAACGTCAATTTGCAGAAGGGGATCAGGTGTTTCTGCGACTGCAACCATACAAGCAAACTTCCCTCAAGGCCGAGCATTGTTAGAGTCTAGTGCCCAAATTTTATGGTCCTTACACAGTTCTCAAACGTATGGGACAAGTCGCATATCGGTTAGCTCTGCCCAGTTAGTCGAAGCTACATCCAGTTTTCCATGTTTCATGCTTAAAGAAGGTGATTGGAACTCAGTGCCAAATTCAAACCAACCTTCCTAAGTTAGTTTTAGAAGGATCCATTTGGCTACAGCCAGAAGTAGTTTTGGAGCAACGTGAGTGTCTCCTGCATCAGCGAACCATCAAGGAAGTGCTAGTCTAGTGGAAAGATACGAATCCAACAGATGCTACTTGGAAACCAACTACCATTCTACAGTAGTTTCCTCATCTCAAGCCTTGAGTACAAGGCTATTTTTAAGGGGGCATACATGTTAGGGTCCTAACCTGCACATAGGTAGATTAATATATTCGGATGTAATAAAGGTCAATATTAATAAGGCCTTTCAATAAAATAGAATAAGGCGGATGTAAGAAGACCTAATAGAAACTTCCCCTTCTAGAAGGATATTCCTCTAGATGCTTCTCTTGATAGACATTTTGTATAAATAAGGGTCGAGGGTATGAAAACCCTGGCTTGGAAATTATTGTAACAGAGCGCTTCTCGATTGGAGGTTGCCCCCTCGAAGAGGCCTGTGAACATTTCTTTCTGAATCAAAGTGTTATTTCTATTGTTGTTCTTATATCATTTTGTGTTATTGTGGAGATTATACTGGATATTTTACTGTTATTCTGCCATTTCTATCATTTTATTTATGTTCTGCATATTTATATATCTGGTATCTTGCAAATGATCTCTCAATTTGCAAGATTCTCTTCAGTTCAAAATTTCATTGAAACCATGAAAATTTTGACTGGAAGATGTACATAATGCAACAAGAAACATAAATTTGCATTGTGGTTTCAACGAGATAAACTCTTTATCATCTATTCATCTTGTGTTTCTTGCAATGACATGAGAAAACACCAACTCTCCATAAACATCAATATCTAAATTAAATTAAACATAATTAAAATTTGGTCTGATTTAAGTAATTAAGACAACCTCAGTCGTTCCTTTATGAATTCCAAGATTTTTGAACACCTGGTGGGTTATCAGTAGTTAAAGCATAAATTGTAGAGCACATAATTTGTTTGGATGCAAGATGTATATGACGGAACATGGAACATAGTTGTTTAATACCGCAAACATAAACATAATTTCCTAAGCTTTCCCGAAGAGGAAGTTTTTGTATTTATTCCAATAGTACTGATATTAGTATATATGCACTGATATATTCAAATAGAAGAAGATGAAACATATCCAACATACTGAACAGGAACATTTCATCAACACTTGAGATGCCTTGTTGTAACTCATTAATTCATTCTATTTACAGGACCTGAAGAATGGAAGAAGGACAACTCCTCCAATTTCTTTCTTTAAATATAGGGTTGGTGCCACATAAGTATGGCTTATGAAAAATTATTCTTAAATGTAAAATGTAAGCAACGAACAAAGAAGGGTTTATTTAAATTGAAGTAGTGGGAAGCAGAAGGAAACGTTGGTTGTCAATATTTAACGACACAGGGGAAGAAGGTACAAAATAAAATTAAAACAAGTACTAGAGATTGGAAAATACTATTAAAGAATAAACCGTAATTATTCTATATTTAAATAAGATGGGTTACAAAATATAGCTAAGGCTATTTGCTACAACAATTGTTATTTGGCCTGCTAGCGACCAATAAAAACTATCTACATTGATGAAGCTTCTTGACATTTTTCTTGACATTCAAACCCTTTATTTGTAAAAAATGAGTTTAATATCAATTTTGGGTTTTGTATTTAATCGGTGCTGCAAACTATATCTATCCCAATTTTTTGAATAGATTGTCTCTTCCATATATGGCCTGCTTGCAATCATTGGTTATTCAACATTCCATTCTTTGTCAAGTATTAATTTCCCTCTGTTGTCGAAAACTTGGGGTTTAAGGTGTTTTCCTTGTAATGTCCTTGACCCTTGACATCCAAGACAACTTAGAAATGCGATTCAAGCCGATTTCAAAGTGGAGGGAGTCCTTTTATGTCACAATAGCTATGGCAGGGGAAAAAAGTCCATGTGTGTTTTGACTGGTATTCTCCCTATATTCGATCATCTGTTTGGTTGAAAAGCCTGCCTGAAGATTTGTTTGTTGAAATTCTTTGCTTTATTATAGTAAACTGGAAGAAACATCCAACCTAGCTAAAAAATGAAACTCTGTTGAGGTACATAACTTCTTCAGGAAGCATAGGTCTGGCAAGTGCATCAAATGTTGCAGAACACATCAACACAACTCTTGCAAGTGTATCAAATGTTGCAAATCACATCAGAATATATCTTTCCTCATAGCGGTGGCAGGTATGGAAGCCCACAAAAAGGTATGGAATGTTTGGAGGTGACGCCAAATATGTGGAGTTTGCAACTACATATAGAGGAAACCAAACAAACTTTGACAAAGAACATGGCTTTCTGTCAAGTTAGTTACCAGAACCACATGTAGCTCATAAAACTTTGAAATAGAAAATTTTTTAGTGATGATATGTTGTTTTATCCATTCATACAGTTTCTCTTCCCTGTCTTTGGTTACATTCGTAAATGGAGTAATATTTTGTGTCATTTACGAACATGACGGGCCATTTTTCAAGTCACTGTAAATGCACCTTCCCCAAGGAAGACTAATTCTTGTGGGATATGCAAAATTCGATACACTTGCCAAATCTGTGTTGTTGGAAGAAACTATATACTTCAACAAAGAACAATTTTGCACGTGACCTGAAAATCCATTACAACTCCCAGCAAGAAAACAAAGAAGTTCAACAAACAAATCTCCAGGCAGCCTTTTCAACCAACCAAAGCATCTAACAGAGGGAGAACACCAACCAGAACATACTTGTTCTTTGTTTTTACTCCTCTTTGAGTTTCTCTTCTTTAACATATTTTTTTTTTACTCAAATCTCACGTCGCATAAACCAGTCTCTCTTATTTCATCTGGGCCTCAATCACATCTCTAAGTTGTCTTACATGTCCATGACTAGGAACATTAGAACGAAGGTACCCTAAAGTGCAACTCTTTGATTATAGAGAGAAATAACAATAAGTATTTAAAAGCAACGCTAGATGATCTTCCGTAGATTTTGTGTTAATTAGTTTTAATGACAGATGTTCTTGATATTTTCTCTTATTAGCGCCAATCTTTTCGAATATGTATGTTGAATAGTGACTAATAGCATGTATTAAAATTCCCATATCTGAGCAGATTCTCAAATCTGACATCTAAGATATGCACAATATTAAAGAGGGACGTGATGTCAAGGCCTTTGTGGGTGACACATTCGTGTACTATGCTGAAGCTTTTAAGAAAACTAAAAGAGCGCAAACAAAAAAAAATTAAAAAAAATATTTTTGCAAATTCAAAAATGTAGGCAAAAGAAATTACCAGATCCCATAATATTCGCTTGTCTATTCATTTTAATTGGAGATGTCCTCAAGATTTCTAATTATTAAAGCCCATCTTTTCGAACCTGTCTAGTCGGTTCTAACTTTTGAAAGAATAATTAATGTATATTGGGAAGGGTGGAAGGTAGCAGGGATTGAGGGGAGAAACAAATGGTTTTCAATTTTCTGAACCCGCAAAATCGTAAACCCACTAAAATTTGAAAAGTTGACTAAGTATGGAAAGCTAGGTAGAATAGACAAACTCATTGCGGACAGAGGCATAGTTGCGAGTTTGAGGAGTGCCCGGTCAAATTCTAGAGAACGAAAGTTTTGGGTAAAAGATGTATACACTGAACATGACCTTTCATAGCTTCATACAACCTATCCACGAAGCCGTGTCCATAAAACTGGATAAGTATGTAACCGAACAGTGGTCGGTCGGAATGACCACCGAAAGGAGAGAAACTATAGAGCATGAAACACAGTTTAAAAGAAGAAAAATAAAAGGGAGAGAAAAACTATATCGCCCACACATCAAAACCTACTCTCATAACTATGAAACCATAGTAACACATAATCCATGGAAAAAGCATCACCAACTATGAAATATAGTTTGAGGCCGACAAAGTCTGGTTCAATGCATAAGAGATGCAATTTACATCGACTACAATTTTTTAGTACGTTCTTTTATCCTAATAGTATTCTATGCAGACTCCACTCCAAAAAATGTAACAAGAGATCCAACTATGGATGCAGCATCCCAACATTGAAAACCCTAGGCAAACAAGAACAAGCACCAAATAACAACCCAATTAAGAAGCACCGAAAGGCCCAACTGCAGGCATAGGACCAGAACCCTGCAAATTCGAATGAAACAACAATAAACACCATACAACGAAGAAATAAGAAAGCAACAACCAATCCACCAGGAATGACGCAGTTCCAATAATGATTGCAGAAACCCAAATGTGCAAATTGTAACAACATGAACTGGCAAGAAAGAACAACAACTACATGCAAATAAGAAATCAGTGGAGATGCAAAAAACAAGCATGAACCAGTGAACCAACAATGTCGCTGAAGCATATAAATTTTACAAAATGGAAAACAATGTATTGTAACAAGCTTGTTAATTAAACATTCTACGCTACCAAGCCTGTTGATGAACATTTAAGTCTTTCAGAAATGCTCTGTAAACATTTAAGAAAAAAATGCAACATGGCAGGTCTCTGACGTATCCCTAAAAAATTATTATATTTTTTGTAGCAATAGCTCGAACACCAGAGAATGTATTGGAAGGCCAAACTTTGGATATGCCATCATATCAAACATTTCCATAATTTTACCTAGCATAAAATGCTAAACCAAACATTCGGATTAATGCTAGCATTAATCCACCTTCAACGAATGCATAACAAAATATATGATTCAAAAAGACCATATACTATCAAATACTTTGGATATGCCAACATATATAACATTGGTAATAGCAAAGCCGACAATAACACCTCCAATACCTTGTCCAATCAGATCATGAAAAATAATTTTTGTTTTATATATATAGTTCAAACACGAGAGAATGTATTGGAAGGACAAACTTTGGATATGCTAGCAAATCAAACATTGCCATAAATTTACCTAGCATAAAATGCTAAACCAAACATTTAGATTAATGCTAGCATTAATCCACCTTCGGCAAATGCATAAAAAAATATTTGATTCAAAAAGAACATATATGATCAAATACTTTGGATATGCCAACACATATAACATTGGGAATAGCGAAGCCGACAATAAGACCTCCAATCCCTTCTCGAATCGGATCATGACAAATATGGTACTTTTCTTTATATAAAAATCGAGGGTTTCAATTCCTTGGTTCCAAAAATAGATAATATGGAAATATTTGTGGTCAAAGGACAAACTAATACAAGTTCAATGATTTATTGATCGTTATAGTCCCTTTATGCCTAGGGTAGGGACTAATAATAATTTCGTTTAGGGTGGTAAGTGCGCGTGGGTAATAATAATAATTTCGTTCAGGGTGGTAAGTGTGCATGGGGTGATCTATTCCCTACGAGGTGATTCAAGTCTAACCTTTTCATGGAGCCTACGAGAGGCAAATAACAATCAAGAAAAGGAACATTCCATTTTCCATTCTTAAAGGATCAAGCCCCACCAAGAAGGCATTAAAGACATATGCATTCTCAGGAATCACATTAAAGACATCTGCATTTTCGGGGATTCCTGGATTATCATCAATCAAGTCAGGAAATGATCCCCTCCTCATGATATGAATCTTAAAACCATCATTGCATGAGTTTTCAAATAAGTTGAAAACTTGGACTCATTTCATGCCTTTCATATCCTCAGAATCAATAATACAAAGGCAGATTCTCAAGCTAATCTAGTCACGAGGGCACCAATAGTATCAATGGAGTTATATTTCAACACTCTATTCCTTAACGAAATCAATTATGGATTTAAATTCAATATATATTAAGTAAGTAAGGTGGGACGTATGGTATCACATGTATCTCAGGTGTTATCGTTCGTTCCTAGTCCCATGTGCCAAGATCTCCATCGGGTATTCACAAAATCATCTTAACTCCCTACCTGTCCAGCGAATGCTTATTCTGCCTCATTCTTTTTCTCTGTAGTTCTTCATCTCACTTGCACTCAACCCTACCCTCCCTCTCCTGGCCTTGTCCACAACTTCTCTTAGTTTACTCGCACTTGGTTTTTGTACCTTCCTCCTTTTATATGGCGTCATCGTAGCTATGCATATCAACATCCATTTCAAGTTATGATGGAAAAGAAACCTCTTGGTCCTATCACATGCACAAATTCACCACCAATATAGGACCTTTAATGTTGGGCTTCACTCAATGCCTAGGGTGGTAGCTTCTCGCAGAAAACAATCTAAGCAAGAGAGGTTTAGAATTACTAGAAGGGTCAAGAAGCTCATAATTCATTAGACTTTTATGAGAGGTTTTCTTAACAAATTCTCAAATCTAGGAGAAGAATTGGAGCACAAAGGAAAACAAATGGATAGGAATGGTGTGCTAGATAAGGGACTTGTAGGAGGAATAATAAGAGGAAATGGTAAATCTAGTCAATACTCTCCAAACCCGAATCAATGAAGCGACTGGAAAACCCCAATGGAAATTCTTGCATAAGAGAGACATGGGTACCAACAATTGAAGGATGAAGTGGAAGAGATTCGTTCAGAGGTGGTTGAGTTATGTTCTAGACCTGTCACTCCATCTCGTTTGGCATCAACTTTGGCTATCTTAGATTCAACATTGAATTTGAACCCGCCCAGACATGTACCAGACTTGAATTTTCCCCCAACACCTTCATATGGGGATCATGATGAGCATTCTTGAGTCAATTAGTCATGTTCAATGTTGTGTTTTGTTGTTTCAATCCTCGGGGTCTTTTACAGACATTATAGTTGGCTTACTAGTCATCTAAACTCAATGTATAGACTAATGGTCAGTTTTTTTGTAAGTGTTGCTAGACTATACCCAATTTTGGTTTCTACAGAGGCTTTATTATAATGTTGTAAAGACTACTCTCATTGTTATACAACAGTTTTTTGCAGCAAGTGATACTTCCTATTCTATGACATCTAAAGCATAGAAATTTGGAAGAAAATTGAGAGAATGTCTTCTTGGTAAGGATCAATTCTAAAAAATCCCTAAATTACAAAGTTGTAACTTATTTCTTTCTAGAAAGGTTCCACAACCTCACTTGTCGCATGCTACATCACTATAATGTGCAACATTGTTACCTTTTGTTGAAGCTTAAGGGTACAAAAACCTTTGTAAGTGGGAGAAAAGAAGAAATTCTTGAAGATTCTAAAAGAGAAGTCTCGATGATGAGTTGTTTTCCGATCAGTTTAGATATCACCCATCTCTCCTGATTTAGTGAGATCATAACCTCTCATCCTAATATCCTCATGGCTTCCTCTCTGATATATAAATGGAGGCATATTCTAAAGGAAAAGGATAATAAGTAATAAGTGAGGAGTAATAAAATAATGGTGAATTGAAAATAGCTCTGGGTTTGCAATTGAGAGTTTATGAACTCCATTGTGATCCTAATAGTTTTGGGATAAATTTTTCAAGACCACATTGAACTGTTGGAATGAGTTTGTCAACACCGAGGCTTAGTTGTAACGTGCTTCTTGATTTATTAATACAACTATACATTTTTGTTTCCTAATAAGGATTTCAATAGTTTTTATTTGTATTTATCCTAGGCTATATACGTATATTCATTGAAACATATGTATGTTTGTTACTTTCACTTGTTCTATTTGATCCCTTTA
>ML808559.1:292217-313786 GCA_009831015.1 Picea engelmannii | reverse complement strand
TTTTTTTTTCGGACCCTCGGCGATATTTTGCCGTTGCCGATGTTGGTAACACTGGAAAACATATGTATCAAGATAGGTCATTCATATCAACATGAAGCATTCCATGCATCACCAAGATCAACCAAAAGCGAACCATTTCCCAGCAAAAGAAGGTGTGTATCCGCATATGTCACCCCTGAAACTCCTCTCATGTGATGAGAATCACAATTTATCACTCATGCAAATATGAGGGGTAACAGAACCTTTAGCTATAGGTGAAGGAGTGGAGTCAGATGTGAACTATCTTCTTATATACAGGATAGCATTGACCATGTGGCACTGATAATTGGAGAAAGAAATTCATGGAAGGTTTGGCTTTCCATATAGCTTTCTCAAATGGTTTAGAACTGTCTACTTGCAAGCAATGCTGTACTTGGTCATCGCAAAGCCGTAGTTGCTTGAGTAGATCTGCATAGATGCTAACACTATAACTATATTTTTCTTCTTTTTTCTTATGGTTCTGTTATGGAGAACAGGTCCCTAATAGGTGCCTTATCATCACTCCCCTTGATTTCTTTTGTCACTAATGGAATTAATGTAATTTGGAATTTATTTCCTTATTTTCTTCCATTTAAGTTCTTCTGTCCCGTCTATTGGGCATCAATCATTACATTGCTCTCATTTCATACATGATTGTATTACACACCAATTATTACGACTCTTTTATACATGATTATATCACACATTAATCCATGATACCTAGCTTGCATGATGGTTTTTCTTCACACATCTGCAGCCCAAAATCTGTTGAAAATATGCTTATTTCATAGAACCCAAGATCTTAGGTGGTTGTACTTATTAATGAGTTTCTTTTGTCTTATGACAAAAACAAGTGGATGGAGATCTTTACTGTCACAAATACATGAGAAATATTTTTGGTCCTAATATTTAATTTTTTCTCTCCATATCTGTTTTGTTTGCCCTTTTTGGTTAGGGTCTATAAGTCATAAAAATCTCGTTTTTATAAGTGGTTTATAATATATATATACATTGCCATCTTATTATCAAATGAGTTCTTTCTGTTCTGATTTTTTACTTTGCAGACTCTATCATATCTCCTGAAGTTCCGATTGCACTTAGGCTGGTAGGGCACCTCCTCTTGGGGGTGGTGAGGATATATTCAAAGAAGGTGACCTACCTCTATCAAGACTGCAGTCAGACATTAACAAAAATAAATCGGGCATTTCACCCTGTACATGTTGATCTGCCACCGGATGCCAATTTAGCACCATTTCATTCCATAACTTTGCCTGAGATATCTGAATTTGAGTATATGGAGTTGGATGATGTAGGGTTTCCAAGTACCAGGTGAGTAAATTTTCACAAATTTACAATGGTATGTTTGGTAATTGGGATTAATTTAGGCACAATTTTGATATATATTCATTGATTCACATATATTTCTGCTTGTTGATGTAGTGATTCAGTATCTCATGTTAGCACTCGTGACCAAATCACATTACATGAACGGCATCGAGATTTTGCATCTCGAGTTCGGTTTAGGTCTGATGGTGGGATACTAACGTGACATTTGATTCCTCTGCCATAGTTTAGGTTTTTGTCTTCTGTATTATAAAGTTTAAAGTTTTAAAATTGTGACATTTTAACTTCTTGAGAATACAGAGTGTGCTACCAGTGCTGGAGACGCCTATACAATGTTAGACTTCAATGAGGTTTGGATCCCTTAGCATTTGTCATCTGTCGACCACACGGCACCTTTCTCTTTGTACATTTTATCTTATATTGGAATACTTTCTTATTAAGCATCAGAATGGTAGTGTATGCCGTCCATATGCAAGTACCTTCTCTATGTGTACATGCATTTGTAAGAGTTGGAGACAATTGTATTTCGAATTTGGAAGTTAAACAGGTATTATTAAATTATTTTCAATGACTGGCAGGAAGCCAAAAGGAAGATATCTTTTCAGCTGGAAACTGCAAGCTCTGACACAATGTCCTTGGCAGAAGAGTAAGTAATTAAGTCACCATGTCTTTAAGTTTCATGTTGTGACAATAAACTGGATATTTCATTTTAATTCATTTTCCCATTAGACGAGGGGTTGGGTATGCAACCTCTATTGTTCCAATGTTCTGTATTTTATGAGATTATTTGCCAGATCTTCGTCAGTATGGTTTAACTTTATGTTAGTTTCTTCTACCAGTGTTCTCCCGCCTCTACCATTGGATGGTCCTTTGGGTTTTAATGAAATGGATGTTGAGACTGGATACTCTTCATCTTCATCCCCCAACATCTCTACTCCACCAATTCCTAGTGGAGAACTTACAGTGGAAGAGACTCCTCAAAATGTCACGATGGAGCCAATGACAGGAGCAAATATTCCAGAGCGTGAAACACTTCGTGCTGCAGAGAATGTCCCATTGCCAGAGCCACACTTAGTGGGAATGGATGAGGAGCCAGATGCAGGTGAAGAATCCACTGATACTGGTGGTGCAGATGAAGCTCAAGTGACAGAGATGAATGAACCTCTTCTTGAAGAGAGCCCTGTACCTGAAAAGGGAGTTGCAAACATTCAAATGGCTCCCCCTACCCCTCCTACAAAACCAACATTGATTTCTAATGATGAAGACATGCTGGCCTCCGTTCTAGGTTTGTACCTTTTATCAGGTTTTATATGGAAATTTAATGGGATTTTGTGGCAAAGGTAACATTTTTCTTGTTTATCCAAAGGAAACAAGTTAACTGAGATTATCCTCTTTTAAAAAATCATCTCTTTATTTATCTTCATCAATATCCCTGTGGCCGAGGATACAGATATTACTGTAAGGAAAGAGGTTGCCTGTATTTTGTGATGAGAGTTTCTCACTCACATCTTTCTGGATTTTATCAGTTTCATTCAAGTACTTGAAAGTTGTGAACAGGCAAACTTTGTACTCATGTTTCACCGAGCTAAATGGAATTAATCATCGACATGCCATGAAAACAATTATTTTCATCCTTAGCCTCATATCACAAATAGACTTGTACACTTTTTTAGAACTGAGAGGATGCTTGTAATTGTTTCTAATTGATGGGGGTTTCAGTAGTTTAAGTTTGACATATGCAGGACGTGTTTCACCAGCTTTTCGAGTAGTGTCAACTCCCAAAACTCCAGCTTCTGAAGAGAGGAGACTGCGACCAAGGAAGAGAAAACGGAGCTTTGATGAATCAATTGTTTTGACCAATGAGTGAGTAGTGAAAAGTTCTCAAGGGTTTGCATTGCATCCATCTTTTTTCTCTGAGAAACACTGCTTCTATCTACAAAAAAATGTAGAAAAGGAGAACAATATGTACAAGAGTACGAAGAATGTACAATCAAGCTGGATGCAATGCTGCATTGCATCTATTTTGACAATGTCGGTCATGGCATTGTCATATATATATATATATATATATAGTGTATTTATTCTCTTTTCAGCAATAATGTTTCAAGTACCAGGTAGTTATGAAAGCAGGAAGTCTCTTGTCATTCAGAATTATCATATTACTCCTTTCTCAAATGTGGTTGTGTTGTTCTTTGTAATTTCAAGCTACAAATCTAAAAGTTGGGACTATAAGCAGTTTTTTATTTAACATTAAAACAAATTAACTTTTTATTTCTAACTTTTCCCATTTGTAAATGGGACCACAGGTTTATGAAGCAGCAGTTAACAAATACCGATGATATACGTAGAATTCGAAGAAAAGTTCCTTTCACTTCTATTGAGGGCTTAAAGTCATATAAAGTTTCTGATATACAACAATTGTTTTTAGAACCTTCCCTTCCAGGTCAGTCATTCCTTTATTTAGGGGTTGATGCTATTGAATTTAGATATGGCTTGAATTGATAGATTTGAATATTTCTAGTGCTGCATTGGAAATTATTTTGGGGCAACTGCTCCCTTCAACTATCAATGATCACATGATAGAATATAAAATTTATCTATATCCATAATGCCCGAGTTGTGTTACAGGCATGTCTGTTGAGATTCAGAGGCTGTACGAGAGAATCTGCACGAACCAGGAAGAAAATATTTCATTTGGAGATGTTCCTCGCAATTTGAGACCGATTTCCAAAGAATTGCTAGAAGATAGACCTGAACCATCTTTTCATACATCTGAAATTGAAGAGGCTCGATGTGCCCCTAAGGCTAATGCGGTTGATACAATGGAAATTCCTCATAAGATGGACCCGCAGAGGGAAAGAACTAAAGAGTTGACGTTAGAAGGTCAGGTACCTAAAGTTTTACCATTAGATACTGCTACAATGCCGGTTACAGCTCAATCAACAGGTTTAAATGTAGAGATTTCAAGCCCTTCTTTGGCAGCAGAAAACTTTAATGCTGCAGAGACTGCACCAGCTGGAGAGGCCCATTGTGTGGAGGTTTCTATGTATGAAAAAGAGGGTGATCAAGTGAGTCTTAGCATCTTATCTAATGTCCATTTATCCATGCTCTATATTGAAAATGGAGAGAGGTGAAGTTTATGCATGCACACTTCTATGTGTTGTAATTTTCTGACTACAATGAATATATTATCTTAAACATTATGAAGAGGTGATTGATATTCATTCTAAGAGAAAAAATTCGAGACAAACAACATTTTGTCTCTTATAAAACTAGCATGTATCCATGTTAAGCCTGGATCTATTAAGCACCAAAATGGATTAAAAAAATCCCAGTTGCAAACCTCTTTTGGTTGCTTAAAATATCTGGGGTTAAATTGAATCTCTGCTATCTCTCCTACACTGGGCTGTAAGAGCACGTCACATCTCTCTGTGCAAACTCTATGAAAACCTAAACTTTGACCATTGTGGCTGTTCTTTGCAGGGCCTCAGCTTCTTGGAAGGAGATTCTACTTGTATGGGTAAGTCGAATCTCAAGAAGCCTAGAGAAGACATGACGGAAAAATGTAACATTGGTCAATACGTTTCGCATTCCTTAACTTTAATAACAGGACGTGTTACTTTTATTTTTTGATTTCAGATTTTGTTGCTGCAGGCAATGGAGTATGTGCAGAAGGCTCTCGAAAAGCTAGTGTAGGCTTGGATACTAATAATTTGTCAACGAGGACAAGGTTCGTTTGCTTTATCTCTTATGGTATTAATGGTATTAAGTGCTTGAGAGCACGCTTGTAGGTTTTGTGTGTAACAGTAAATCTTGTTCACCTGCATGAAATCCCATGCAGGGCTGTGGCACAGTATCTGAAAACAGCATTTCAAAAGTCGGATACTCATCAGGCTGGATCAAAGTTAAATTTAGATCGTGTGCTTAGCAAAAGTTCTAGGAAGGAAGCTGGTAGAATGTTCTTTGAAATACTGGTAGCTAGTGCTCCTTAGCCTCCTATAAAAAAGATCCGCTTTTGTTCAGTGCTGTATCTTGTAATTTTTCATTGTTTACTTGATTTTAAATTAACAATATATATTTAATTCCTCTGTGCATGATATAGAATTTGATCCACTTGTTTATTCCTGCAGTCTTTAAAGAGCAAGGACTATATTGATGTCGAACAAGAAGAAGCTTATGCTGGCATTCTCGTATTGGTGAAGCCTAAGCTTTATACATCTAATTTTTAAGTGGAGACACAAATTTTTAAAACCTGTTCATATGTATCAACAGTGTAATATGTCAATCCTTGTAACATTGTAATATTTGTTTGTTTGTACGATTGATCAATTCCTTCATCATTGTACTCTTTGTTTGTTTGTACAGAAGAAAAACTAACTGATAAATTCCTTTATCATTGTTATGTTTTTGTAGTCGTGTATCATGTTTCTTTTGGACTAGGAATAAAAAGCTTCGGTAATAGTTTCGATAAAAGATGTCAAGCTACAAACTAACGATGCATAAAGACCACCTTAGGTTGTTTGCACTGATTTCATCGATTTAAGTGTTTGTTGCAAATAAATGTTCATTTTGTGTGGCCAAAATATTGCCACATCATCCTCTGAAACATCTTTTTTTAACATAAAATTTAGAAAAATAGCTGATTAGATTTACTGAATGAAATCTAGATGAATAATACCTGCACATATTTGCATGGATGGAAAATATACCTGATGTGTGCATGGATCGCAAATAGTTAGTATAAGGTTTGTGATGAGAATTAAAAATCACACTTTTACGTGGATGGCAAATATCACGAATAACACCTTATGTGTGCATGGATGGCAAATAGTTGGGATAAGGTTTGTGACGAAAATTAAAAATCAAAGATGACTAATGTGAATTTCCCGAGTAATTTTAATAACCACTCTCACCATATAAATCTCAAAACAAAAATCAGTGTGTTAAGGTTAGTGTCCTCCTTACAATAGGAGCAGTAGAATGAGGAATAGTAGGAATATTAATGTAAACAAAATCTGTGTTAAAGTTGGTGTTTTCCTTAGAATAGGAGCAGAGGAACAAGGAATAATAGGAATATCAATGTAGAACGAATATCTGTGTTAAAGTTAGTGTCTTCCTTAGAATAGGAGTAGAGGAACGCGGAATAATAGGAGTATTACTGTAGAACGAAATCTGTAGGTTGACAGCCTCTTGGATAACAACTATATTCATAGACAACCCACAAGGACAAGTAGTTAGACAGCCTCTAAATATAACATTTTATAGATAAGATCCATAAAACAGGAAAGAATCATAAAACAAGACATACATGAGGGATAACTCATTTTGAAATACTTTCATGGGGTGTGTTCTTTTTAAAATCTATTATTGCTTTGAAATTTAACATGGTATGAATGTTGTTGTGAGCCAAAACAAAACCAATTGTGTCTTTGTGTTACACCATGACAACACCGAAAAACAAAGAAAATTAACTTACTGTTTAATGAGATTATTCACTTTGAAATACTTTCATGGAGTGTGTTATTTTTAAAATCTATTGTTTCTTTGAAATTTAACATGGTATGAATGTTGTCGTGAGCCAAAACAAAACTAATTGTATCCTTGTGTTACACCAGGGATAACACCGAAAAACAAAGAAAATTAACTTACTGTTTAATGAGATTATTCACTTTGAAATACTTTCATGGGGTGTGTTCTTTTTAAAATTGAGATTATTCACTTTGAAATACTTTCATGGGATGTGTTCTTTTTAAAATTGAGATTATTCACTTTGAAATACTTTCATGGGGTGTGTTCTTTTTAAAATCTATTGTTGCTTTGAAATTTAACATGGTATGAATGTTGTTGTGAGGCAAAAAAAACAAATTGTATCCAGGGATAACGCCGAAAAACAAAGAAAATTAACTTACTGTTTAATGAGATTATTCACTTTGAAATACTTTCATGGAGTGTGTTCTTTTTAAAATCTATTGTTGCTTTGAAATTTAACATGGTATGAATGCTGTTGTGAGCCAAAACAAAACTAATTGTATCATTGTGTTACACCAAGGATAATGCCGAAAAACAAAGAAAATTAACTTACTGTTTAATGAGATTATTCACTTTTTAAAATCTATTGTTGCTTTGAAATTTAATATGGTATGAATGTTGTTGTGAGTCAAAAAAAAAATTGATTGTATCCTTTTGTTATAACAGGGATAACACTGAAAAACAAAGAAAATTAACTTACTATTTAATGAGATTATTCACTTTGAAATACTTTTATGGGGTGTGTTGCTTTATCTATTGTTGCTTTGAAATTTGACATGGTATGAATGTTTAACTTATTGTTTAATGAGATTATTCACTTTGAAATACTTTTATGGGGTGTGTTCTTTTTAAAATCTATTGTTTCTTTGAAATTTAACATGGTATGAATGTTGTTGTGAGCCAAAACAAAACTGATTGTATCCTTGTGTCAAGGGAGGGTAGTAGTAGTTTTCTTTGACCATTGGACTACAAAATGGGTAATTATCTCAAAAAGAGTTGGACAATAACAAAACAAAACTAATTGTATCCTTGTGTTAAGGGAGGGTAGTAGTAGTTTTCTTTGACCATTGGACTACAAAATGAGCAATTATCTCAAAAAGAGTCGGACAATAACATAGAAAGAATACAACAAAACTAATTGTATCCTTGTGTGAAGGGAGGGTAGTAGTAGTTTTCTTTGAGCATTTGACCACAAAATGGGTAATTATCTCAAAAAGAGTTGGAAAGAGTTGGACAATAACATAGGAAAAATTTGTAATCAAATAGCTTTTATACATAAAATTTGTAAAATAGTTTTTATAGTTTGTATGAACTTTGGTAATTATCTAAAAAGAGTCGGACAATAACATAGGAAAATTTTGTAGTCAAATAGTTTTTATAGATAGAATTTGTAAAATAGTTTTTATAGTTTGTAGGAACTTTTGTACAGGGGTAGTTAGATAGCACCATCATTAAAGGATAGTCAAGTTTCACATTAAAAAGGTTAATCTTTGTTATAGATTGATCTTTATGGAAATATGAAAAGTCACTTAAAAGACATTTGGTTGGAGATACTTGGATGCACTATCTACAAGACTTGTATGACAGTTTGATGATTTCAATTATGTTGTTTGGGATTTCAATTTTAGATTCAGTTTGATGATATCAATTAAGTTTGATGATTTCAATTATGTTGTTTGAGATTTCAATTTTAGATTTATATCAGTTTTGATTATTTCAATTTTGTTTGGGCAATTCATTGTTTAAAAGCATTCTGATACTCTTTATACAAGTTGGATGGTTTCAATTATGTTGTTTGAGAATTTATTGTTAAGAGGTATCTTGGTGGTGAGAAACTTTTTAACCAAATAATGTGTTGAAAGAAGTTTGCAATATTAAAGATGATAAATCTTGTGGATGTGAGCCAAATAATGTATATGATGAGGTTTGTGAGATAGAAGATAATACATTTTTTACAAGTATTAGTATTTTAGAATTAAATTATATCATATCTCGTGGAAGATGCAAAGGCTTATCAAGAAGTTTACAAAGGCTTATCAAGAAGCGCAGGATCTTTTAACAAGATCTCAGTTAGTTGATTGCATAGTTCAAGGATGGAGAAGACAACTTAATCATTGGTCATCTCACTAAGATGATAATATAAGAAATTCACTGATGTGTCGGTGTAGCACTAACATTTATACCCATGACACTTGAACATTGAAGAGAAGTATTGTTGGAACTATTCACTTATATGATAGCGTGTGTTGGTGATGCATATGGGTTTGTTGTGCATGTGGACACCAAAAACTTATTTTAGTTGGTTGTTAGAACTAAGAGTAGATAAAAGGATAACTGAGCAATAATGCAAATAAACAAATTTAGCCCCTAAGTATGCATATTACTTAATAAACATTAAAATAATGAATTTCAATGATTTGAATAGCATTTTGTGGGGTAAAGAGAAGCTTTTTATTATCCCATAGAAATACAATAAAACTTGAAATATATCATGTGGGAAGAAGATGAACATGCAATGTTTCCTCCGTTGAGACTTTGGAGGGAAACAATGGTTAGCATGAAGTTAAGAGCACACATGGATAAGTGAGTAGAAGTATTGATTTTCCTAATCTTTGACTCATTTCCTTCAACATAACTGTACATGCAAAAGTTGTTCTACAATGCACGAGATTGCCATGCATTTATCTTTCATCACTAAGTTGGATGAGGAACTAGTTCATGTAGGAATGCCCAAGCTTAAGACATGGGCTCCATGTTAGCACTGAGAGTCACACTTAGACTAATGTAAGTGCAAGCCCAATACCCATCAAAATGTGAAAGATAAATGTTTATAAAATGTGGCTAATGGATGAAAAAAAAAACTCAGATAAGAATGTCAATCACGGATAACTCCATACAATATACACCAGCAAATAAGGCCTTGAATAACTTCAGATCAATTTTTTAAGAGATAGATTGAGTAGGTGGAAGACCTTACAAGAAAAGTGTAATATGTCTATCATTTACATAAGTTAGCATTGGCACACATATGAAGAAAACTCTCTGAAATAAGAACCTATTAAAATCAAAGAGAAAGACTGATATTTTTGTAAACAATATCACAATAGATCCTATATTGCAACAAAGATACAATCAACCAGGTGAATCATTCAACAGACTGTAATCAAAGTAAGATAGCAACAAGATGATCAAGAAGCAAGACTGATTTCCATTATCTAAAGTGTCTTAGGTCTGGTCCATGCAATAGGAGATACTTTTTGTTACATAGACAAAATAAAAAATGAGTCCTCTCTCACACCATTCCAACCTATCCTCAATCTTACAATGCTCGTTTTATAGCCTAAACTATCATTGAGAGCTTTACAAATTGAATAACAACTTATTCATAGGATTCATGTTCCTAAGGGTGGCATAGCAACAAGTGTACAAAAAACTGAAATAGAATGCTACTTTCCAGGATAATGTTGGCAACGTTTGGAACATCTTTTTAATGGTTAATTATGTATCCATTCGAGTGCATTTTCTTTGGGCAGGTGGCCTCCCAACTTGCAATTGACCTTCAGAAAGATGGCATGCATCCATATTGACCTTTAGCAGCTTTATTTTCCCCCAAAATATCCAAAAAATTGAGTTTGTGGTGTTGCGCTGCAAACTATCCTGAAATAGCCAGTTCGCAGCGCCAGGCGTTGCGAACTTTCCTGTAGTGGTTTGTTTCGTGTTACCAAAGTATTTAACATCCCATAACTCTATCAGATGTCCAAAAATGTTGTAAACTTCATAATCTTGATCATGTTGATTAAAAGAGAGCACCTAAATTGATAATCATGGTTTACAAAACCTAGCCATCACCAAAAATGTTGTAAAATGCATGAAAAGGAAATTTCACCAAAATTTAATGTTGGTTATGGAGGCTCAATGTATTCATTTTTTAGTTCTCGAGCTTCTCCTAGTAGCAACCTTGGCCAACATGTTTAGGTTTCTCTTGGTCAATTCTTCTTTAAAAGGTTGTAGTTATGCCTTCAATTTCCTGATTTGAGCTTGATGAGATTTGTTCTGCCTATGGAGATTCTTGAGTTGTCTATGAAGAGAAAGGAATATTTTAGCCAAGAACCTGGCCTTATCAATGGTCTCATGATATATGCCCAATACATATTTAAGTTTTTTCCTAGAATCCAAATCTTCCTTCTTCAACTTATCAGCTTCAACTCTTGCTTCCTTGAGTTGCCTTTTGAGCCTCTTGAAAGTGGGATTGCTTTCATGCCGAGGAGTAGTGATGTCAATAACTTCAATGGGTTGCTCAAAAGATTGGATTTATTTTCCTCTGGGTTGAAGTCTCTGTTGCATCATACTTCACAAGGACATTTTGCTTGGTTGTTGTTGTAGTAAAGGCCTCCTAGGCTTAACCTTGTCTGCAGCAATGGGTGAGGGAAAAACAAGTTTTCTTCCTCTCAGGCCTGTGGGTTTGCTGGAAGGAACCTCCATAGGAACAAGATCTTCCATGGGTGAAGCTTCTCTATGTGAAGGTTGTGAAGGCCCTCCTGCTTCTGCTTCATTTGTGGCTTTGTCATCTTTATCAGTCATAGTACCTCTTTTCTTCTTGCTAACCTCTGAATACACAATCCTCTAAACATGAGTAGGACTTTGTATCTTGGACTGTGGAATGGGGGCAACATTTAAATGAAATTGTGATGAAGTGAGTAATGTTTCTCAATCAGTGTTTGTCTTTCTCAAATCCTCCATTACTAACATCTTAATAAGGCCAGAATGAAAGACACTAGTGTCTACTTGCTTTGAATTGGCTTGAACTATGTCAGACATCTTACCAATGCTTCTAAAAAGATAAAGGGAGGTTCATGGCTTCTTTCCCTGTGAAGTGTAATAGCATCCTGATGTGGTATTGGTATACCATGTTAAACCTCCCCTCACAGGTTAAATACCTCTGGATAACCTTCAGCATCTTATCAAAATCTTCAACCATGTGGTTTCTAGGTACCCCTTTGGACAAGTTGTCCTCCTGATACTCTGGCTTAAGGAATTCCTTGGATAAGGAAGCATTTAATGACATAGCCTTGAACCACTTTTCTCCATTGTTGGGTATCTATGTTGCAACATAGATGTAATGTTCTGAAACCTCAAATTCTAACAATTCCACTTTGGTTTTAGTCCCATTAAAGTTGAGTGAAAATTCTCTAGCCACCTCTAGATGCCCTCTCTGCATTTTTTGACTGAAATTAATGCAATCTACCCTTTGAAAGGTTTCCTTAATCAAAGGTTCAGAGTCAAGGAGTTGCATGGCATAGGCCTCTATCCGTACAATCTCCCCTCCCTTGTGAGTCTTCTTATGTTGTTGACTATCCATAACTGTTGCTAAAGAAATCTTTTCTATAAGTTTTAATGACAGCTAGATGTGTGAAAACAAGGAATACAAGAAATTAGGGTTTTGATGACAAAACTATTTTCAATAGGCTAACCTTGTATAGAGCTTCATACTCCTTACTCTATACACATTTAGGAATGAGACAGAGAATTCTTCAAACATGAAGGATAAGGAAAAACAACTAAGAGTTATCATAAAAGGAAGACAAAAGATAAATTTATGCTAAAACAGGTCTTTCATCAGCATAAAAATTGGTTAGCGGCATTAATCGCATGTGCAACTTTAAGCCTACTTCAACAGATGATCAACCACACATTTCAAATTGGATAGGAGTAAAATTCACTCGTTTAAGGATGAATTTCAAAGGTTGTTGAAGATGAAGGTTTCAACAGTCCTGGATTAGAGGGTTCATAGTGCTCTATTGGTAGTAGCTAGTTTGCAGTGCCAGATTAACCAGTTTGCAATGTTGTGGGGAAATTCAGTGGGACAGGTGGTTTCTAAGCAGTGGGAAAGATGGATGAGGTCAAAAGGCACTCAAGATTGGTGGGCAAGGTTCAAAACATCATGGAGGTGAGTTTGAAGTATTTCAGCAAAAGAATTGGACAGTTCGCAGCGCCGATAGATAAACCATCAAAATCCCTTCTCTCAACCCTTAAACAACATGGAAACTCTCAAGGAGTACCTAGTAGACCTGGTCTTGATGCTGATGTCTGTGAATTTGAACAGAGATGTTTGCAAGCTATCCAACCTCCAACGCTCCTCTTCAGCCAGTTCACAGCACCTTGTCTGCAGCGCCAGGTTCGCAGCGCCAAATTCAAACATGAATTGCACACTTCGAGGAAACAGTTAGGAGATATGTGACATAATCCCTGAAAAGTTGGTTAAAATTTGGTGCTGAAAACAATGAAATCTCCTTTGACATGATCCTTAACTGCAATGATAACAATTGAATGTGTGAGGTACTTATGAGTACATTGCAAACTCTCCTGGTGAGTTGGTAGCACATACAACTAACTTTGACTTGACATTTAAACTGATAGATGGTGACAAGGAGAAACTTGTGCACAATTGGGAGGTGTGACATGTCAAGATAATTATGTAAGGTGTGACTCATAGGGACTTTATTTACCTTATCATGATGTTTAATTAAATGACCTTAAGACTCTTAAACCAAGGTTGAACCAAACTATAGCTTATTCAAAATAAAACTTTGAGTTATGACCATAACAAGAAGACATAAAAACCTATGACTCAAAAAACAAAACTAAAATAATTGTTTGACCCCTACAGATCTATGTGTTAGCACTCCCATGTGCCTAACTTTTGACAGAAAGGAGGGCAATGTACCCAAATATTAATGAAAAATGGTGACTTGACCAAGCCTACACCTCGTGACCAATCCTTTTGGCATTAATGGGCCATGGAATTCCTTGAATTGGACATTTGCAGGGATCATAAATATATTGAAGAATAATCTATTGGTCATCCTTTGACATTAATGGGCCATACCCAAATATTAATGAAAAAGGGTGACTTGACCAAGCCTGCACCTAGTGACCAACCCTTTTAGCATTAATGGGCCATGGAACTCCTTGAATTGGACATTTGCAAGGATCATAAAGGTATTGAAGAATAATCTATTGGTCATCCTTTGGCATTAATGGGCCATGGAACTCCTTGAATTCCACATTTGTAGGGATTATAAAAGTATTGAAGAATAATCTATGCTACTGTGCAAGTATGTATAGATATCTCCTGTGAAATTTGACATGGCTAAGGATTGTTGGGTAACAGAAGAATAAATTCAACAAGATTAATGACAAGCAAAAAAAAATAAGAACAACAATCACACAATGAACACCATGTTTATGTGGAAAACCCTTTTAAGGAAAAAAACTATGGGGCAATGATAATCAATATTCTTATTATTCAAGGGAGAATTACAGTAGCCAAACATAGGATTACAACCATCCTCTCACTCTCTTCCCACACACTGCGCTACACTATGTTGCTTGCTAACACCTCTATGGGTATGCTAGAATATATAAGATCCGTTATACGGTTAGAAAAACCAGATCCACCAGTTACACAAACTGCTCACTGTAGTGTGCATGCATGCACACTCCATTTTTAGATGATATGGTGTGCATGTAGTGGCATGGTAAATTAGTTGGCAGTTTCAACAATCTTCACCTTGACAACAATTTACTTGATATATCATGCTTGAATTAATTCATCACCTTTTCTGCAAGCCAAGAGAATCCAAAAACCATTGTATCTTCTCTAACAAAACTGGTTTCGTGAACATGTCTACAGAATTCACTTTTGTATGGACCTTTTCTAGAGCCACTCCCCCTTCATCAACAACTTGTCTTACAAAATGGTATTTAATAGAAATATGCTTTGTCTTACTGTGATAAGCTGGATTTCTAGCAAAATGAATAGCACTTTTGACTATCGTAGAATAATTTCACCTTGTCTTGCATCCTTCCAAACTCACCGAGTAGACCTTTTAACCAAATTTCCTCGCATGCATGTGAGGCAGCCATATATTATGCCTTAGTAGTGGATAAAGCAACTATGTTTTGAATATTTGACATTCAACAAGCAGGTCCCCCTGCAAGAGTAAAGACATATCCTGAAGTGGATCTCCTTTTGTCCAAGTCACCTGCAAAATATGAATCGGCATAACCACATATTGAATCACTGGAACCATCATAGGTGATAGAATAATTACTTGTGCCCCTAAGATACTGAAGCACCCATTTCAATTTTGCCCAATGCTCTTTACCTGAAATTGCCATGTATCTATTGACAACAACTTCATGTGAAATATTTGGTCTAGTACTCACCGTCACATACATCAAACTTCCTATTGCATTAGCATATGGTACACGAGACATATAATCATTTTTTTCATCATTACTAGGACATAAAATTGATGAAATCTTGAAATGGGAAGCAAAGGGATTTGTGCGGGTTTCACTTTATTCATACCAAATCTCATAAGTATTTTCTCCACATACTTTTGTTGTGATAACCACAACTAACCATATTTCTCGTCTCTTTGTATATCCATGCCCAAGATTTGTTTTGTTGCTCCTAAATCCTTCATATCAAACATCCTAGCCAACTGAGCCTTTAACCTATTGATTTCGACCATGTGTTTGCTTGCAACAAGCATATCGTCAACATATAACACCAAAATAGTGAATATTCAATTTTCCAACTTTTTAAAGTAAACACAATAATCATATTCACTTCTTGTAAAATTTTGGCTCACCATGAAGGAATCAAACTTCTTGTGCCATTGCCTGGGAGACTGCCTCAGACCATACAATGAATTCTTGAGGTTGCAAACGAACCTCTTGTTGTGATCTTGAACAAACAATTTTGGTTGTTCCATATATATACCCTCATCCAAATATCCATGTAGAAATGGTGTTTTAACATCTAGCTGCTCTAGCTCAAGATCAAGTAAAGCAACTAGTGCTAACACAACACGAATTGAAACAAGCTTCACAACTGGTGAAAAGATTTCATGGAAATCAATACCTTCCTTTTGAGAAAACCCTTTTGCTACCAATCTTGATTTATACCTTTCTATTTATCATCAACACCCTTTTTCAGTTTGTAGACCCACTTGCAACCAACAACCTTCATGTCCTTTGGAAGTTCTACCAGGTCCCATGTTTTATTCCTCTGTAAGGCATATATTTCTTCTTTCATAGCTTCAGATTTCCATTTAACACTTTCAGATACCTTCATTGCTTCCTGATAACAACTAGGTTATCCATCATTAGAAACCAAAGCCACAGATGACACATAATCGTCACACCTTGTAGGAGGATTCTTGACCTGTGTAGATCTCCTTAGAGATGGTTGAGGCATATCCATAGTTTCCTAGATATTTTTTGCATCTCCATCTTCTTCTTTTGGAACTTCTTCATGCTCCTCCTTTTCTAAAGATGGTTGAGTCTCCAATTGAATTTGTTGAACTTGGGGTTCATGTTCTTGTCTCACTTCAACATCTACCAAGTTCGATTTTATGAGTGAGGATTCATCAAATACTACATCTCTTCTTATGATGAGTTTGTGGGTAGTAGGAACCCACAATTTGTACCCCTTAACTCCATCACCATAACCAACAAAGACATATTTATTTGATCTAGGATATGTTGATGATTACGGTTGTGTGAGACATCCTCCAGGACATAGACTGAGTGAGTTGGACTAAGAGAGAGAGCCCATGAGTTGGGTGTATTGTTCCTCTCTGAGACGGAGAAGGAACGTTGTGTGCCCCTATGTGAGGAAGAGGACCATGAGATGGGTGTGTGGTTCCTCTCTAATATGGAGATGGAATGTTCTGTGCCCTTTGTGTGGGGGAGATGCCCAAGAGATGGGTGTGTCGTTTAAGATGAAACGATGTGTACCCTTGTGCGGGGTGAAGGTGCCCATATTGTTCTCCTCTGTGTAGAGAAGTTGAGACGATATGGTACTCCAAATGATTCTCTTATGAGACTCAATGAGAGAGAGATATATTGATTTGGACATTCCTGTGGATGAGCATAGGTGGGCGTGATCTTAGTGGTTGAGCACTAGTGAGTGTGTGGTGTGTGTCCAGATGATTCTCCCGTGAGACGTAGTGAAATAGAGATCTGTTGAGTTGGACGTCGATGTGGTTGAGCACAAGTGGATGTGCCCCTAGTGGTTGAGCACTAGTGGGTGTGTGAGATCCCTTGTTATATTGTCCAAGAGTCAGACTTACCTATAACCCTATTTGTGATGTAAAGGGTACAGGGCGGCCCCACCATAAAGTGAAATATAATTAATATTATTAATTATATTGTGATTTATTGAGGTCGGCCTTGTTGTGCCAATATACACTACTTTTGATATGCTCGGTCTAACATAAATAAAGGTAATCTCCCCATTGAGGAAGCATAACACATGTGTGATTTTGGAAATTTCAGCAAGTACTTGTTCTTGGGCTGAAGTGTGCACCTCTCTTGGGCGCTAGCTTTCTAGGTTTTGTGAGCACCCTTTTGTGTGCTAGGTTTATGGTGTGGGAGGTATTTCTCTTGAAGAATATAGCAAAGGATTGGTTGGTTTTTCTTCCCTTGTTGAGAAGGGTTTCCCAGGATACTTCTTGTGTACTTGTGCATGGTATTTCTTCTTTTGATCTTGGTTGTTGCAACAAATTGTTAATAGTGAAACTAAAATTGTCTATGGTTCAAGTAAAATGCTAAAATTGGAATGAAATTGAACCTTTGGACACCTTCAATACTCCACCTTGAATTGTACACTTATAACCAACAGAATATAGAAATCCCAAGGATATCAAGTTCTTTATTAGTTTAGGTACATGCCTCACATATGTTAACGTTCTTACAGTACCATCATACATTTTAATTTGGATGCTACCAACCCCAACAATTTTACAAGAAAAATCATTTCCCATAAAAACAATACCATCATCAATAGATTGGTAACTTGAAAACCAACTTCTATGAAGACACGTGTGATTGGATGCACTAGAATCTAACAACCAATGTTGATTTTATTTGAAACATCACAAGTAGACACTACCTCATCAACCATGCATGAACCTAAACCTGAACTTGTTTCAATTGAATTATCTTCCCTTGTTTCCTTTGGGGAGTCCTCTTTGGATGCTTTCTGTCTTTTCCAATAATACTTCTTGAGATGCCCAGATTTTCCACAAAACCAACATTTTTGCTTACCCTTTTTGCCTCTTGAATTAGATCTTGATGTGCCTCTATGGTCTTTCCCTCTTTCTGTAGATCAACCTCTGACCACCATTGCTTTTGTTGTTGAGGTTTCTTTATTGGATCTTCTCCTCATTTCTCAACCAACAAAGCTCCCACAACAGTATCATAATCAATGGTGTATGTTGTGATAAAACACATAGATGTGACCAGACAATCCCAAGATTCGGGTAATGAACACAATAGCGTGACTGCTTTGTCCTCATATTCATATTTTACATCCATACTAATTAATTGACAAATCAAGGTATTGCAAATATTTAAATGATCAACAATTGTTGTACCTTCTTTCATTTGTAAGCTATACAGTTTCCTCTTCAAGAAGATTATGTTCGTCAATTACTTTGTCATATAAATACTTTCTAGTCTGTTCCACAAGCCTGTTGTTATCTCCTCTCCAACGATGTTAAACAAAAATCCATCTTCTAAACACAGACGGATGGTACTAAGAGATCTTGCATCCATATCTTCCCAATCTTCTTCTATCGTGCTTGTCGGTTTCTTGCCCGCCAATGCCTTTTGCAATCCTTGTTGCATAAGCAGATCACATATCTTGAGCTTCCACAACTCAAAATTATTCTTGCCATTAAATTTCTCCACCTCAAACTTTGATCTCTGTACTTTTTCCATTAGTGCAAACCACCCAAACCAAGCTTATAACACTAAGCCTTAATATGGAGGAATTATCTTACTCAAGGTTGAACCTAAAAAATAAAAATTATTAATTAAAAGGTTTAACTCGAAGTACAAATATTTAAATATTTTCCTCAAAACCTTTTACTTAAAAAAAAAACATCCTTTTAAACAAATAATTTTATAATCCATAAAGGAATCTCTTTAAACCTTTTACCATAAAAACCCACCACTCATTTAGCTTTTCAATCCTCCATATATTTCATGTGCATAAAAAATTTCAAGTCAACGTTGTGTGATTAACGCTCCCTATGTATAGCATGCAGAGCATTAGTCTTTGAACCAACACTCCCTATGTATGGTTGGGGGAGCGTTATGCAGTGCGCCTAATGTATGTCTTGGGGAGCGTTAGCCCCTTAGAATTTTTTATTTCACAAGTGTGGGGAGAGTTAGGGACAGACTAACGCTCCTGTAACTTAGCTCGGGGAGTGTTAGGGACAATCTAATGCTTCTCCATCTTTAGTAGATTCAACTTAAAAGATCAGGATTGAATATCTATTTTCTCCACAAAACCGTAGCTCGGATATCTAGTGACCATATTCTCTTCTCCTTTTCTCTCAGATCCTTCAACTCTGTGATCTGATACCACTTGTTGGGAAGTGGAAGCATAAACTCAACAAGATTAATGACAAGCAAAAAAAATCGAGAATGGAAATCACACAATGAACAGTGTTTACGTGGAAAAACCATTTTAAGGGAAAAAACCACAGGGCAATCATAATCGATATTCTTATTATTCAAGGAAAAATTACAACAACCAAACACAGGCTTACAACCATCCTCTCACTCTCTTCCCACACACTGTGCTACACTGCATTGCTTTCTTACACCTCTACAGGTATGCTAGAATATATAGGATCTGTTTTACAGTTAAACAAACCAAATCCACTAGTTACACAAACTGATCACTGTAGTGTGCGTGCATGCACATTCCATTTTTAGCTGATATGGTGTGCATGCAGCCACATGGGAAATTAGTTGTCATTTCAACAAGGACCGGTTGTAATTTTTTTGTAATTTTAGCATTTGATTGTATTAAGAAGCAAATGTGAAATTGAATTTTCCCCGCTAAATTACTTAAATGTTGTAGGTGAGAAAATTTGGGGTGATAACAGATGCCCGTATTGTGGATTTTTATATCACATCATATACCCAAAATTCAATGAATGTTTCTTGCCCACAGTGTTGGAAAAAATAGAGAGAGAGAGAGAGAGAGAGAGAGAGAGAGAGAGTTGAACTTAAATGAATGATTTGTGATGAAGAGATAGCTAATATCCCCTACATAACAAACAATTGGTAAGGTGATATCGCAATATTATGTCTTTACAAACGAGGCAAGAATACTCATGCTCGTGAAATAGTCAAAGCAACATATAATATTGGATCGTTGTTAGTGAAGCTAGATTATAATACATTTGAAAATGAATGTTGCTTTTGTTTAAAAATATGTTATGGAACAATGTCCCCATGGAAAGAGGGTGGTGTAAAGAATTACAACAAAGTGGGCCACAAATGACGAGGCTCATTAGCACATGTATGGCATTGTCTAGAGAGTGATTAAAACTAGAGGCTCAAAACAAATGTTGGAAAAGAGCCATACTTATTCAAGGTATTCAATTGGAGTTGGGACACTATTAATTATGTGTATAAGTATATATGGTGTAGTTATGAGTCATGGTCTAGCATGGGAGAAATCATGTGGTCAAAGATCGATAAGGAAAATCATTTCTAGATATGAGGTAGCTCATTGATAATGATAATGGGTACCATGGTACTAGTACAAACTAGTCTAGTGTGAATAGATACATTAAGTTGAATACCAGAAGGAACCATGTCATCATGGAGCCATGATGAAAAATCCACCTTGACATACAAGGAATATCACCAATGACGAAAAATGGTAACCAAGGTATCAGAGCCTTAAAATGAAACCCCGTATAAAATGCACTAGTGTTAATGGGGGTAGATTTGTTGGAGAAAGGGCATTGATGCATCCCTGTAAACCAATATGAGGTGTGTTATCGCACAGTTTGTAGGAAAGGTTTAGGTAGCTTGAGTCAAGGCTTCAAACTGGCGTAACAGGAGCTTCCCCACCCACTGTCACCTCGATGGGGAGCTCTTTCTATTTAGGGTGGCTAATCCCAAGGGAGACGTCCCTAGTAATCTGGAGTTCTGAAGGAGAAGGATCAAGGTTTAAGGCTTCAAAGGTTAAGGATAGGCTTCCCTTCACAGATTACTGCCAATACAATAGTCAAAAAGAAGAAGATATTTCACTGGATGGCACCTGTTTGCGAGACAAGGCAAATAAAACTAAAAGACTATGCTGCAGTGGTTAGTACTTCACAATATCAATGACTATCTTTTATACACATGAGCATTAATGAAAGTAATTATTGACGAAGTCAATGATTGCAATAAAAGCTTATATTTATGTCACTTCTTCAATAAATACACAAGAGATACTGGCATTCAATGTGTAAAATCAAATCTTTGTATTATCACAATGAAAATCTGCTCATATAAATATTGTTGTTGCATCACTATTGCAGATTTAGGGTGACGTTAGCCCTAGTATTAGGTCAAAAATGAAAACAATGAGTAGGACGTTTTGTCAAACAAGCTTATGGATGTAATCAACAACTCAAGTTATATCAAATAGATGACAATGTCAAAATGTTTTAAGGCTAAACAAGTTCTTTAACAGGTATGACGTCACCTATATTGTTGTTGTTTTAGGGTTAGGGTTAGCTAGTCAAAGAGGTGGACGTTTTGACAAATCAACCAATGAAAATGCTTGAAACCTCTATGGCTACAGAGGG
>ML808559.1:244761-266652 GCA_009831015.1 Picea engelmannii | reverse complement strand
AAATTGATAGGGACAARGTTTGGATCCAATGCAACGCGTGGTCCCATTGYGAYGGATRCCAAAYGCCCCATATACAAGTAAAGAAACCCTATAAAAATTTGTTGCTTAAAGAAATATCTCCTTGTGAAATATAGAGAGAGAAACCAAGACAAACAACATGAAAGCTAGGACTTCCAATACCAAAGGTAACTATGAAACCCTTTTATTTTTTTGAGAATTGTTGTAATCTAGGGGAAAATAAGGAGAATTACCAGTAGTCCTTACATAAGTAGCATAGAAGATACACACATACAGATATAGACAATGACATACACAAGTAGTGAGAGCCCAAAGATCTGTATTTATTAAAGGATATAGCTATGCAGTACAATGTATACAATCTCTCGCATAGAGCTATAAGAGTCTCCATATGCTTGTCTATTTATATTCCTATATGTCTAGTTACCAGGCAGTTGTAACTACTTAACTGTCTGGGTCGGTTGGTTAGCATAAACTTCAACTGAATTCATTTTCAAATACAACACTCAACCGACTATCTCTTAGTCGATTGGTGGGTCTAGTCGACAGAGTTGACTAGCCCCTACGACATTTCCCCCACCTCAATTCCTTGCTCGTCCCGAGCAAGGGGGGAGTACACAAAATTAAATTTACAAAGCTTGATTACAATATTGATAAGTAGAAGACGAAGAGAGGAAGAAAAATTGAAATAGGAGGAGAAAAACTCTTCATGTGCTTGATCGACTTAAGGTGTTGCATCCGACTATTCTGCTACTCTTGGATTTCTTTCATTGGTCAAGTCGATTGCATTGTCCCTTCCAATTTCTATGTTGATTTTGGAGGTGTTATGCATGATACTGGGGGATGAATGCTTCATTGTTGTGAAAATTTGAACCATGCGTTGATCTCCTTTTGAGCTTCTAAGATTATTAGTTTCATTTGGGCGAGCATGTCGGATGTTTCTGCTATCTTTGTTTTCTGAACTGAGACCGACACCAGGTCGAATTGTCGCTTTGTATCCTGCATCTTATCTTTAAGTTGAGTGATATGGTTGACTGCTCAGTCGGTTTGTAATTGTGCCTTGTGCTCCTCTGTCTTCCATTCCTACTCTTGTTGTGAAAGTTGTAGCTCCAATGCCTTTTCTTTTATGAGCTGCAAACTGAGAGATTCTTTGATTTTTTTGTCGGTGATCAAATTTTGTGTTCTCTCTATACTTCCAACTGCAACTTTTTGTATCATGTATTTGTTGAAGGCATCTGCAAAGTGAGTAAGACAGTTTCTTACCATAGAGTTTAGAAGTACAACTTGTTTAGCGATTTTATCCATATTTTGTTTGAATCCTTTAATATTATTATGTTCTGCCACCATGGTTGTGGCTATCTACTCTTGAGTCTTTTGAATCTCCTTGGATTCCAAGATGAGTTGTTGTTCGACCTCCTCTTTTTATTTTTAAAGGCCCATTGCCTATTGTTGGTGTTTTGTGTTGATTCTGATCAGCCTTCTAACCAGATCTCTAAACCCTACAAGGGAGTTTTGTACCTCTAGCATATGCTTTGTCCCTTTGTGTTGCCTGACTTCTTCTTTGCATTTTTGTAACATGTTCTTTTTCTCTTCTTTCAATTTTTCTATCGACTTCCTTCTTTAATCACTTTTTTCCACTTCCTCATTGATTCTATTGAAATGACTTCGTGTAAGTCGAAGAGGTATTGGTCAGAAATAATGGTCAGGTTGATTGTGGCCTTAACAGTGGAACTTGTTGGGCTGGTTGGTCAATTCATTCTGAGATTGGTCTTTGATGTCTTCTTTTTCTTTATTTTGTGTGAGGACTTTGATGAATTTTCATCTTTATCCTGGGTTGAGATTGTTTGTTGTGTGGACAGAATGCTATGTTGTTGTACTGAAGGATGAATTTATGGAAGCAAGATGTTCTATTGGGTTGTTTCCTCTTTATCTACTTCTTGGTCAGGGATGATAGGGTGAGTCTCGAGGAAGTTCACCTTAGTCTGCTAACTCTCTAGATTGTTTATTGGTATACCTATTATTTCACTGGTTGGCCCTGATTCTTGATTATTATTAGATTGATCAATATCAACTTGTTGGTTTTCCCCCACCTGCAGGTTGGCTTCTTTTTGGATGGTCAGTTGCTCCACAGCCATGGATGGTTGAACCCATTGGTGTTGTATCTGGTTGACTGACTCGCGTTGTTGCATCGACTTGCCTGTTTGGGTTGTTGGAGTGTGTACTTCACCGACTGAATGTTGTTACTGCACCGATTCATCGAGGAGAGTCGAATCAATTGGTATCTCATCAACCAAATTTGTTTCTTTGTTGAGAATATCTCAGTCTCTTCATCATTCGACTCTATTGGTTGGTCAAATGATGTTGCTTCTAACAACTCAACGATTATGAGTTGTCTTTTATTTTTCTTTGCTCGTTATTATTCTATTATGTCTACTGGCTCGGTCGGGGGTGATTCTCTAGTTAGTTCAATTATTGTGTCGGTCACCTTTTTCTTTCCTGGTGTTTTCCTCAGCCTTAGCTCCCATTCTATCATGTTGATTGTGACCTGTGTCAGCCTAATGATGGTAGTCTTGGCTTCCATATTTTTCTGCCTCTTTGTTCCTCTTGTCTTGATTTGTCGAATTGTGCTCCTTATTTGCTTTACCTGTTTCTTTTGTTCCTTAGCTTTTTGCATGGCCTCTTTCATCCCAAATCTTATTGCCAAACTGTAGATTCTTTTCGTGGTGTTAGTATCTTGTCGAGTTTGCTTTATTTTTTTAGCAATCTTGGTGCTAATGCTTGACAATTTTTCTTGGACTTCTGGATCATTGAAGTCGATGCCTTCATTCGATTGGAAGGTTTCCCTCCAAATTTATTTTGCACCGATTACTAGCTCTTCCTTCTCAACAACATTTTTGCCTTTATCCTTTTTGGCCATTTTCTTTCTTTTCCCTGGAGATGGGTTTGCAGGGTTGATTGCTACATCTTGAAAATATTAGACAAAGGGGATTGTATACATATCTGCTTATCTTTATTCTTCACTCTCTTTGTTTGTTAGAGGAAGTATTAAAGGTACCTCAGATTGTTGTGCTTCAGGAGGGATTTCTATCTCCCGGTTTATCTATCTTTCGAGCTCTAGAAATATTTCTTCCATCGTTGGATGATAATGAAACTCTTTTGGTTCTGGGGCTGACTCGACTTCACACCATAACTTAGTATAGTCGAGCTCGAGCTAAATTTGGCAAGGTTATAGTAAGGCCATGTGAACTACTTTCTTGACCCGCCATTTGTGTGACTTGCCTTTCAAACTTCCGACCAATAGTCGAAACATTTCTTGGGAAGGAAACAAACTAGAAGTGTCTGTTTGATTGGATGAGAAGATTCTATACTTCTTCATCATCGATACTTTCTTTACTGTGAACTTTGTTTCACCGATGGGACCAAATTTCTCCATTGTTAGCCAAATTAGTAAGGGTGGAAATTTGATGGCCTTACCCAACTCTTAGCACTCTTTACAATTGGTCTAGATTATGTCAGTTAAGTGTTCCGAGCAGTTGAATATTTTGACATTGTTATAAATCTGGCCTATTGATTCGACCATCATCATTTTCACATCTGATGCCCGGCTTGATGGTGTGAAGCACAGAGACACAATTATTGTGGTCCAACGGGCCCACGGATCGGTAATTTTGTTAATGAGCATCCCCTTAGAGTTCTTGGTTGTCATCGATCTTGTCTTGGTTGTCATCGATCCTGTCAAGAACTGAATCCAATCGTTGGCACTAGATGAATTTAGTACATTAGTCCCTATATTTGGGAGGCCAATGATACGATGAATGAGTCCCCCTGTTATTGTTATGGGATTGTCTAGACAAAGGTATCCTTGGTGATACCGACTAACGATGAACTTTGATGCTTCTTCTTTCTATTATCCCATGTCGGAAACTTGTGGGGCTCCCAGTATGTGTCTAATTCCTACTTTCTCCAAGAATTCAGTTTCAGGCTTCCAGCTGGCATTCTCCATTTCCCATTCTGTAAAATTTTCCAGTGTTTGCTCCACTTTGCTTCCTCTAACCTTGACTATTGGATATTCTACATTTAGATTTGTAGCAGTGTTGCAATCACTCGATCAAATATTTGTTTGGGTCTTGCACTCTCTAATGTGTCAATGACTTGTCCTCTCATCCTTGGAATTTATGAATCTTTATCGGTGATCTTCGACAAATCGGGTAAATCTATGGGTGTGCTCGACTCTGTACTTAGTTGTGGGCGAAAACATAATAGTGAGGTGAATTTGTAAGCTTCTTCAAGATTTATAAATGGTACCAAAATATTTGGATTCAATGTGTCTAGTTGTTCTCTTAATTCACGCCCTTCTATCATAACTGATGGAGATACAACTAGGTCAAATGATTGAATATCTAGATTGTTGATTGGTTGGCATTCATTCAAATCCCATCGATCATTAATTGAAATGTCTTGTGATTGGATATCATACATGTCGACACGACTGACTATTACATTGGCGGATGCGCAACAATCATCCTCGTCATGTGGATCATTAATGTTTTTGTTATTCTCATCGGTACTTCACTGACACAAATTGAATGCAGTTTCTTTACTGGTGTTGAGGTTTCCTTGGTCAGTATTTTCCTGAGCTTGATCGACAAGGTCTCCTCTGTTAATGTGTGTTCGATACATGGGTCGATCGACTGTTGTTCTTAAATCGTCAGGTTTTTTTTGTCGGTGTGACTTAATCGATGTTCTTGGTGACTTATGCGCTCGTCCATTTTATTATGCCTCATTATGTATGTATGATATCGACATTCCCTATTCTCGCTTGATCCACACTCGCTTGATGTCGATCTGTCCTAATCACTTGATTGTCTTTTCATAAGTATTTGCCTTAGGTTAGGTGATGGAGTGGTATATCAATCATGTCTTTCTCTGTTTTGTCTTGTGCTTGACTAGGGGCTTCTTCCTCTCTCCATTTTCATTCTTTGTTGTGTAAAGCTCGACGATATCTTTCCAACAACACAGAAATTTCCTCAAACAGAGTTCACATGTAAAAGATATGGTCGGTCAAAGTTCAAGTCAACTAGGTCAAAAGTCAAAGTCAAAGGGTCAAGGTGACACGTGTCACCACTGCAAGGGTGACACATGGAACAATCGTACAGGTCATACGATGATGAAGTGTACACACCCTAAGGTTCCATGTGGCATGATCGTACATTAATTTGGAAAGTGTGTTGGCATCCATACATACATGTGTACTAATCGTTTGTTAAAACATGGCATGGATAGACCAATGAGAGGTCACCACATGGTGACCTCCTATTGGTCAATAATGGTTAAGGTTATGTAAAATTATATGGGAGTCTAGAGGATCGAATCCATGACCTCCCAAATCCTTACACAAACCTTCATTACCATTGCGCCCACACATTAGTTCTTAACAATACATGGTGCCACGTCTATTTAACCTTGGTCAAAGGTTCAAACAGTGGTAAAAGGGTTAAGGGCCTAAGCTCTTGACCCTGATTACATGTAATAAAATGTGTGACCATGACCTATATTCACATAGGGAGTTAACAATGGTATGTTCCATATACCATATATATTATATGGTTACAAACCATATAAAAAAATAACAAAAAGACTGGAGGTCGGTTAGGCTTGAACCCCTGACCTACCAAATATATCACCAACGCCTTAACCAATATGCCAGCGAAACCCCTTATTATGGGATCCCCCAACTAATTAATAATTTTTTTGCTTATATCTTTGGATGGGAAGTTAAGGGCTCGTGGCCTATATAATGGGCATGAATTCCCATGTTTACACACAGAGACTCATAATTATGCATAGTACAGTCTTAAAGTACATGCTCGAAGATACTTAGACTTGGATGTTGCACCATAATGCATGCCATGGGGTTCCGAAACATAATTTTAAGAACTTTATACTCATTTTTCATGATTTTTCACAAGGAATTCAGTGGTGTACTCTATTTTTGAGTTTGAGCAACGCAAAAAAGGGTCATTGTAAAACACAAGCATTTGAGCATTAATAAAGAGGTCTCTATTGGAAGAAGACCCGAAGATGTAGCCCAAATCAGGTGAACTCTATTATCAAACTTGTGTATGTGATTTCATTATTGTTTTTATATGCGTGCTTAGTTATTTGCAAGTTATTTATTTTCAAAGTGTATTTGGATAGATAAGTTCATTCACATATCAATTGCATATAGTCAATAGATCATTTTTATTTCAAAGATCAAGTAGATGTTATTATGTATTAAAAATTAATAAGCATCTAAGGATTTTTTGGATCAAGTTGGTATCAGATCAAGGTTTGACAAGTGTTTTTGAGTGAATGCTTACAAGGTCTAAATCCAAGCGAGGAGAAGGCAAACTTGCAAGTTACAATCCAGATATTGGTTCAAGAAGTTTTACTCGTCGAAGAGAAATGACTTTGCCGAGAAAATTGGGTCCTTACAACTCCGAAGATGATTTCTTCAAGGCTTTTAATTTAATGAAATCCATAATGGAAGAAATGTACGAGGGTCGAGAGAAGTCCAAGGATGGAGGCACATCAGAGAAAGTTGAACCATTCAAAGAGGAAGGAGGAGGTATTGAAGATGGTCCTTCATAACACTCCTCACCATCATCCTCATCATCGTCTTCTTCTAAGGGAAGTAAAATTTATTCTCATAAAAAGATGTTATCTAAGAAATATGGTCATAACTTGCCTTTATTAAAATTGAATGTCAAGTTTGAATTGTCTATATATGATGGAGAATTGAATGCTAAGAAATTGGACAATTGGATCAAGAAAATAGAGATATATTGCAGGGTTCAAAAGATTATGGACGATGTTGCAAAGATACAGTTAGTTTCTCTTCGACTAAGTGGCACAACCTTAATATGGTGGGAGAGTAAGATGCAATTTCATCTTGTTCAAAAGGGTAAAGTAATTTCCTCTTGGGATAAATTTACCAAGGCTATAAGAAACAAATTCTATCCACTAGCTTATACGCAAACAAAAATGATAGAATGGCATCATCTAAGGCAGGGTAAAGTTCAGAATATTCAAGCATATACATAGGAATTCAGAAAAAGGGCATTATCCTTAGGAATTGCGTTGTATACTCATGAAACTCTTCTAAAGTATATTGGTGGCATGCGCTCATATCTTCATCACACTGTTTTAATGATTATCCCTACTAACATTCATAACTATTAATACAAGCTACACATATGGAGGCTAGTAAGGGTAAGCATGCGATCGAAGATAAGAATCCATACAAGTTCGAGAAGAAATTGAAAGGTAAATGGAAGAGTAAGAAGTTAGCTACAATAAAGCAAGTTGAAGACAAACCTACATTTTCTCACTGTTAGAAAAGGGGACATGAGGAATCACAGTGTTGGAAGCTACATCCAGAATTGTGATCGAAGAAGTTCAAGGATAAAGGGAAGAAGAAGATTGTTGCATCAAATTGACATGATCTAGGGTCAGATTCAGGAGATGAATCAAAGATCATGGAAATAGGAAGCAAATGTATATCTACTATGAATTATAATTCTTCAGTTCAGTCTGCTGAATTGGAAAGCGATATTGATCAAAAGAAGAGAAGTGAGCTTTACCGTGTCAAAGTTATAGTCAATCTTACAAAGGTGGATACTTTATTTGATAGTGGATCTCAAGTTAACTTAATATCTGAAGCAAGTGTTAAGAAGTTGGGTTTGAAGATGACACCTCATAAAAATTCGTATCCATTAGGTTGGGTGTGTGAAGATGCCAAGTTGCAGGTAAAGAAATAGTGTAAGATTAGATTTGAAATTACAACTAAGTTATTTGACAAGGTTGAGTTAGATGTTGCGCCTCTTAAAATTTGCGGCATTGTTTTGGGTAGTCCATATCTATTTGAAAGAAAGGCCATATTCTATCGTGGAGAAAATAAATATCATCTTTTCAAGAACGTGATTGAGTATATTGTCAGAGCTCATCGTATCAAAACTAATGTTTCTTTAGTGAGAACAGGGAAAATGAAGAGACTCGTGAGCACAAGTAAATCTTTTGTTCTCATGATAGTGAAACAAAAAGAAGAAGATATAACAAATTCTTTATCAGGTTGTGATCCGGATCATAAACATGAGTTGGTCAAAATCATATCTAACTACGAAATGTTATTTCAAGAACCTACAGGGTTGCCTCCTAAGAGGGAGGTTGAACATGAAATATATTTGCAGCAGGATGCTCCTCTTTCAAACATTGGAATATATAGGTCATCAGTGATCGAGAATGCGGAAATTAAGAAGCGAGTTCAAGAGTTTCTTGATAAAGGAATAATTAGTCCAAGGTCCTCTATATGTGGTTCTCCTATTGTATTAGTTCCAAAGAAATATGGCACGTGGAGGATGTGTATTGACTCCCAAAGCCCTGAACAAGATTACAATAAAGAATTGTTATCCTCTTCCTAGAATTGATGACTTATTGGATCAATTAAAGAATGTTGTTTATTTTACTAAATTGGACTTGAGAAGTGGTTACCATTAGATCAGAATTGCAAAAATTGACATATGGAAAACTGCTTTCAAGACAAAGCAGGTGTTGTTTGAATGGTTAGTTATGTCATTTGGGTTATCCAATCCACCTGCAATGTTCATGAGGGTAATGAACGATGTATTGAGGCCTTACATAGATGATTTTGTTATCATCTACTTAGATGATATATTGATCTTTAGTTGAATATGGGAAGATCATATAAAGCATGTCAAGACAGTCTTTGAACTCTTGAAAAAGGAGAAGTTGTATATCAAAATGTCTAAATGTGAATTTGGAAAAACTTCTCTGGTATACTTGGGATATATTGTAGGGAATGGTCAGCTAAAGATAGACCCTGCAAAAGTAGAAGTCATTTTGAAATGGCCCAAGCCAACTACTATCACAGAAGTCAGGAGCTTCTTAGGAGCAGTACAATACTGGAGTAAATTCATTGCTAATTTCTCTTACATAGCAACTCCTCTGCATGCATTAACAAGTGTTAAACATGTCTTCCAATGGGGAAGCAAGAAACAAAAATCCTTCGAGACATTGAAGGAAAATATAAGCACCACACCAATTTTGGCTCTACCATATCTACAACGACCATTTGAGATTCAAACTGATGCAAGCGAATATGCCATGGGAGCAGTCTTGATGAAACGAGGTAAACCTATATGTTATCATTATGATACTTTTGCCGAAGCCATGATTAAATATCCAATATATGATAAGGAATTGTATGCATTGATACAAAGTGTGAAGAAATGGAAGCATTACATAATGTAAAAGGAGACAATAATTCATACAGATCATCAACGATTACAGTATTTGCAATCACAGACCAAGCTACAACAGTCACGACATTTCAGGTGGATGGGTTTCTTACAACAGTTTCATTTGGTAATCAAGTATAAGAAAGGTATTCATAATAAGGTTGTGGATATGTTTTCAAGACCAGTGATTAATGCATCCACAATACTCACGTATAATCCTTTAGTTCATGAAAGTTATGTTGAATAGTATGCTAAGGATGAATATTTCAAAGATGTGTATGACGCATTAACTCATGGTAATCAATAGTCAGATTATTATATGCATGAAAATTTCTTATATCATCTTGGAAATCTTTGTATACCCAGGGATGAAAGAATCAATGAAATTAGAGAAGCTCATACATCTCTCATTTATGGACATTTTGGGGTTGGTAAGAAAATAACACAGTTGTAGAGATATTGTTATTGGCCTCGAATGAATGAAACAATTTTCAAGTATATCAAAGGGTGTGTTATGTGTGCCATAAGCAATCCTAGAAACATAAAGTTGAGGTTATATACGCCACTTCCAGTACCTTCTTAGCCATGGGAAAGCATATCCATGGATTTTGTAGGGGGTTTGTCGATGTCCAAGACATGCCATGATTATCTATATCTATTCTAATTCCATGCAAGAAACATGTCACAATTAAATAGAAAACACATATGCTCTTTGATAATGTTTGGCTTCATTTTGGGTTGCGTACATCTATTATATCAGATAGAGTTTCTCACTTTTTGGGAAAGTTTTGGTCTCATTTATGGGAGTTCATGGACACTGAGTTAAATAAGAGCGCATCTTTTCATCCACAGATGAATGGACAGACATAGGTGGTAAATAGAATAGTGGTACATCTACTCCGAGGATATTATAGCAAGCATCCTAAGTTGTGGGATGAGAAGTTACCTTATGTACAACATGCCTATAATCCCATGCATTATTCTACTCAGAAAAGTCCTTTTGAAGTGTGTTTGGGTTACTTGCCTAAATCACCTATGGAATTTGATTTTGGAGAAGTAAGTAAAGAATATGGACAAGATGATATAGATAAATCTCAAAGTTTCATTCAAAAGATCCAGAAGGTACATCAAGCAGTACAGGAATAGTTGGAGAAAATCCAAGCAAAATATAAGGCGAGGTATGAGAAACATCAGGTTGATCATCAGTTTGAAGTTGGTGATCAAGTATGGTTACATATCAGCAAAGATAGAATGAAGGGTGAAGGTAAAAAGCTAAGGCTAGTCCGGTATGGTCCATTCAAGATCTTGGAGAATATTGGTACTAATGTCTTTTGTTTAGATCTACCAGCCTACATGCAAATGTATTCAGTGGTAAAAGTTGAGAAGTTGAAACTTTATGAGCCTCCTATGATTATGGATGAAGATGAAAGTATTCAAGTTTCAGCAGTTGATGATTTTTCTCCAGAGTATTTGGAAGAGCTACAGGAATATGTTGTTCTTGATAGAAGAATCGAGACTTCACAGCGAGGTGATGTGGAATATCTTCGAGTTGATATTAAAGGGGTAAAACCAAGTAAAGCAAAGTGAATGGAGATTGGAAGGGTGAGGGAACTCTACCCTCACTTAGTTGTTGAGTAATCAAAAAAATTGGTGGTCCAAAAGTGTAACATCCCCGACCCTCCAAGGACTGGGCGATGCTACCAACACAACTTCTACTTATCCTTTTAATCTTTGAAGTAATGTTACTATGGTATAACACTTATATAATATGCATTTAAATTAATATAAACGACTTAACACAGAGTAGCACCTAATTACTGCTAACATACATAATTAAGGTAATTAACAACAATTCATATGCGCAACATAATACATGATAATCCTATAAGCATCACAGGTATGCAAAACATAATATTAAGCACAAACTGATAATTATCTTTGAAACTGTAGTAATTTCACCAACTGTGTGCAACCTTCCATGAACCTCCCAGCCTTAGACCGCGTTGCTCATCACTCTCAGCAGTAGGTCACCCCCGAGATGGGACTAAGCTCCATCGGGTAGGGGAATCCTAGGCTAAGCAGGGTCAATAGGAAGACACACAGTCACAGAAGAAGGATTCTCTCCCAGGAGCCACTTATTCCCACTGCTCACAGACTCTCATTCCCCACATGCTTGTCCCACCCCAGAAGTATACACCTTCACTGTCACCCAGATAGTCCTTTGGATGCTAAACCTCCCTTGTCTTCAGCTTCAACAACAGACCGAAACGGAAGTCTCTGAGCTCTATGGTAGCTACAAGACCCCTTCCAAGAGTACTCACTTCTTCCGCACACTCTCTCACTTGGAGAGAGTCACCCACAGGTTTTAAAACCTGCTTCTTCAACCTCAACCACTTCTCTCGCCTGGAGAGAGTGTTGTATACACAGGCTAGACAACTTGTTTCTTCAGTTCCATTCCATCACAAGGATAACAACAATAAGACTCATCATAGGACAGATGATAGTGGCCAATTACACTTAGCCAAGGTACTGCGTGACCACAACAACCTGTAGTTAAAACACACCCAGCATGGACGATTACAGTAGGCTCAAGGTTAACAGGACACATAGGAGACTCGGCTCAGTCCACGGGTTTACCACTGGGTTTCATGGTTTCGGGTTTCAAAACTGCATGAGGTATGCAGCCCTCACATGCAGAGCCACACGGTTCAGACAACCCACGAAAGACTGGAGGACAAACCCCCGGACTCAGGTGGTGGATGGAGGAATGAAGGACAAACCCCCAACACGGCGTACTTCTCTGGTTTTAATTACATGAGCCCAGGTCGACACCTGTCTCCTTGGGGCTACATGTTTCCCATCTTGCACATGTTCCCCTTCCAGGAACTTAGGATAAAACATATACATTTTCACAGCTTTGGAATAATATTTAATTATTATTCCCAAGGACTTAAGCCCTCAAGATTAGCCCCTCTTCCAACCTTCCAGCCCCCTCTCCCTTACCTAGGATTTATGGAAGCTTAGTCCCCCATCACTCATTCATCGTGGTCAATCCACACGCAGAGATGTTTTTGTATTAATATTGTGCATAATTACATGTACAAAAATCAGGCTCCTGCCCCTCAACACTTAGGCTCCCTGGCCTAAATAACACATAAGCCCACTAGCTTATAAAAACTTGGCTCACCAACCTATAAAACAAAATTACAATTCATAATACAATTGGGGAACGTCCTTGGGGTATTAAAATCCTCTCCCCTTATTTTTGCACTGTCCTTAGTGAAAATTTCACACAGTATTCACAAGATTTCCAAAATCTTCAAAAATATGCAGGTATTCTGCCCGCATAGCATCCTCAAGACCATACCAGGTCCACTAGACCTTTACAATTCCTATGGCTCGATTCCGAAGATGTTTGTTTTTTCCGATCCAATATGCGCACATGATGCACTTGCAGGACACTTTCTTGTTCCACCTGAATCACATTCCAATCGATTACATGATTATCATCATGTATATATTTCTTAAGCAATGAAACATGAAACACATTGTGTACATTCATGGATGCAGTTAATGCAAGCATATATGCAATTGGCCTAATCCTTTCTAGGATTTCAAATGGCCCACAAAATCTAGCTGCCAACTTGGCACAATTTCCCAACTTCAGGGAACTTTTATTGGCTTTTACTTTTAGAAAAACATGATCACCCACTTTAAACTCTCTGTGGGTTATGTTCCTATCAGCAAAACTTTTCTACCTGTCTTGGGCAGCTTTCAAATTCTTCTTAATTTTTAGCATTTGATCTTCCATTTCCTTGAGCAATTCTGGCCCAATTACCGCTCTATCAGCTGGGTTATCCCAACTTACCAGAGTGTTGCACTTTCTGCCGTAAAGTGCTTCAAATGGGCTCATTTTCAATGATTCTTGATAACCATTGTTGTAGGTGAATTCTACCAAATGTAGGTAGTCTTCCCATTTCGATGGTTTATCCATCACATACATTCTCAGTATGTCTTCTATCACTCGATTCACTCGCTTTGTCTGCCCATCCAACTCATGATGATATAAGGTTGTATTGAAATTTAGATTTGTTCTGAATCCCTTGAGTAACCCTTTCCAAAAATTTGAGGTGAATTTAGGGTCTATGTCAAACACAATTGTCTTGGGGATTTCGTACAATCGTGCCACTTCCTTCATAAAGATGTTGGCAACATCTGATGCCTTGTGAGTGGTCTTTAACAGAATGAAATGGGCAACTTTCGTAAGCTTGTCCACCACCACCAAGATGGAATCATGTTTCTTGCCTGTTATGGGCAATCCGGTGGTGAAATCCATAGTCACTACTTCCCACTTCCACTCAGGAATGGGTAAAGGTTGCAACAACCCTGTTGGGTGCCTATGCTCTGCTTTAACCTTATGGCACTCCATACATCTGACGATGTATTCTGCAATCTCTTTCTTCATACCTGGCCAGTAGTAATGGCTCTTGACTGCTACCACAGTTTTCTGATATCCAAGGTAACCAGCATAAGGCACGTTGTGCATTTCATGCAAAATCATAAGTCTCAAGTCCTGGACATTAGGTACATAAATTTTGTTCTTGTACAGAATTATTCCATTAGTCCCTAATTTATAATTTTTCACTTTTTGTGGCAATTCACCTTGATGTAGCTTTGCTACCAGCTCCCTGTACTGCAAATCTGCATTTGCAGCTTCCAAAAATTTGCTCTTTATATCAGTCTGATACATGCTAATGGTTTTAGCATGTAATTCGCATACTTTTCTGCTGAGTGCATCAGCCACTTTATTCTCCTTCCCTTTGATATGATTTATATAAAAATCATACTCATAGAGAAACTCCAACCATCTGCTCTGCCTAGCATTCAAGGTTGGTTGGTCAAACAAGTACTTCGGACCATTATGGTATGTTCTCAATTCTAATCTCTTTCCCATGAGGTAATGTCTTCATTTCCTCAGAGCGTGAACGATTGCTACCAAATCCAAATAATGAGTGGCGTAGTACCTTTGATGCTCTTTCAACTTTCTAGATTCATAACAAATTACGAATCCATTCTGACTGAGGAATCCTCCCAGTCCTTCTTTTCATGCATTAGTGCATACCACGAAATATTTGTTTGGATCTACGATCCTCAAGATTGGAGAACTGGTTAACAATTGCTTCAATTGCTGAAAACTTTTCTCACAATCCTCTATCCACTGGAACTTCTTCTCCTTCCTTTGCAAGGAAGTGATAGGGTGAGCTATCCTTGAGAATCCTGCAATAAATCTTCTGTAATAACCAGCTAGACCCATAAAGGATCTAACTTTCGTCACATTCTTTGGCACTGACCATTCTCTGATGGCCTCAATCTTTTCAGGATCTACTACTATCCCATCTTTCGAAATAATATGCCCTAAGTAATGGATCTGCTCCTGATAAAATGAGCATTTGCTTAGCTTGGCATACAGTTGATGCTCTCTTAGCACCTGTAACACCATCCTCAAATGTTGTTCATGATCTTCCTCTGACTTGGAATATGTCAGAATGTCATCCAGGAAGACTATGACAAACTTGTCTAGATAGCTCCTGAATACACCATTCATCAGACACATAAAAATAGCAAATGCATTTGACAACCCAAAGGGCACCACTGTGAACTCATAATGACCATACCTTGTTCTAAAGGAAGTCTTGATGATATATTCATCCTTTATTCTCACCTGGTGATATCCTAACCTGAGGTCTATCTTTGAAAATATCTTCACATCCTTCAACTGATCAAAGAGATCATCAATCCTTGGCAGAGGATATTTGTTCTTAACAGTTACTTTGTTCAGTTGTCTGAAATCGATACACAATCTCAACGTCCCGTCTTTCTTCTTCATGAACAGGACCAGTGCACCCCAAGGTGACATGCTTGGGCATATGTACCCCTTATTCAGAAGCTCTTCAAGCTGCAATTTCAACTCTTTCAACTCTGGCGTACTCATTCTGTAAGGAGCTTTCGATATTGGAGTTGCTCCAAGCATCAAGTTTACAAAGAAATCAATATCTCTCTTCGGAGGTAGTCCGGGTACCTCCTGAAATACATCTTCAAACTCTTTTAGTACCACATGATCTTCAATATTTGAGACCTCATCCTTAGATGTTTCCTCCACATGGGCTGCGAATAATTGACAGCCTTTCCTGTAGCACTTTTTCAGTTACATTGCTAAGATTTCTCTGACAACAACAACTCTAGAAATTCCTTGGAATGTTTTCTGATTTCCTTCTTCATCAAGGCAAGTGAATGCCTTACTATGACAATCCAAGATGGCATGGTGTTGGTCTAACCAGTCCATCCCAATTAAACAGTTATAAGAACCTAAAGGCAGAATGTTCAGTTCAGCCTTCGTGTTGTTGAAATAATGTAACTGCAAAGTGTATTCTTATTCTTATTTGATATATTATTCATTGGATCAATCCCCATTGTGGATTGATCATGTCGACTATTGTAAAAGGACCAAATCCCCTTTTGTGGATTGGTCATAATATAATTGTAATAGGCAAAAGAAGAAGTCAGCCTCAGAATATATCAAAGAGGCCCCGAAATATAATAAAGGTGGTTATAACCACCCAGGAGAAGAATTCGGCCCTGCTAGTGAAAGGACACTCCCACACGTGACAGTCTTGTATAAATAAGGAGGCTAGTGCCTCACTTAGACACACACACACTTGTTCATTTGAGAGACAAGTTTCAGATTTGCAGCTAGAGAAGAGAGAGAGAGAGAGGTGCATCTTTAGGAGAGGACTTTTTGTATTTGTTTGAGTTATCTCTTGGCATTGTATTGACTATCTATAATAAGGAAGTTTTGTTGGGTTTTCTTCCCCATGAGGTTTTCCCAGGATAAATTATGTGTCTCTTGTGATTGTGTATTTCTCAGTGATCTTATCTTATGTTCTTGTTATTCATTGAAATGCAAAGAACTATAATAATGGCTTAAACATTAACATGGTATCAGAGCCAAGCTAAAGAGAGCATCTTTCACAAGAGAAAAAGAGAAAAATGTCATTGTTGTCGTACATGCAAATTAGGACTTTTTGTTGGTGAGGTATTTCATCCCTAAAACCATCTAGAAAAGTGCGCCCTCCCTCAAGGATCATTTTGGCACCTTCAACGCACCTTTTCAGTGGCTAGATCTCCCGGAAAGTGAAACCTTAGTTTCACAAAGTACCAAAAGTACCAGAAAACCAGAGTACCAGAAGTACCAGAGTACCAAAGATACCAGAAAACTAGAAGCACCAGTCAGGAAATCCGCAGATCAAGTTTGGAGGGGTAAAAAGTTGGATTTTCTCAGATCCAAGCACACCAGGCTACTCGCCTCAGCCAAGCGCACATCTTGGTATGTTCAGAACCTTATTTTGAACACTTTCATTTTTTATCATTTTCCCAGCTTCAAGTAGAAGATGTCTGCAAGCATTAAGCTTGTTGACAAGCTAGAAGGTGTGGAAAACTTTCGTGCCTGGAAGTATAGAATTGGTCTCATTCTTGAAGAGAATGACCTGGAAAGATTCGTCAAAGAAGAAGTATCGGAGCCCGTCGATGTTGTAGAAAAGGCAAAGCACCAAAAGGACACAATCACGGCCAAAAGAATCATTGCAGATTCAATCAAAGATCACCTGATTCCCTATGTGTCATCAAAGAAGACTCTGAAAGAAATGTTTGATGCCCTAAACAGACTATATGAAGGAAAGAACATAAACCGGAAGATGAATCTTAGAACTCAGCTCAAGAATACAAGAATGCAGAAGGGAGAATCAATCCAAGAATATTTCTCCAGAATATCCCAATTCAAAGAACAACTAGAAGCAATCAGAGATACTATAGATGAAGACGAACGATTTGTGACAAGATGGGACACATTGCGAAATTTTGTCTAGCTAGATGAGAAGAATACAAGAGGAAACATAAGAGGCACCATGCCCATGCAGTCGAAGATGAAGAGCCACCTGCAAAGATGATAAGAGAGTAGATCAAACACCATGTCTTAATCTCGGCCCTCTCGGGTTCAGTAACACCTGGGGAGGACACTTGGCTCATTGATAGTGGTGCATCAAAGCACATGACAGGTCAAAGAGACATTCTCTCTTGTATTTCAGAAAAGAAGTTTTCTCATAAAGTGACACTTGGATATGATTACCAATATCCCATCAAGGGAGTGGGAGAATCAAACTACAAACTGAATTCAGGGAATTCAATGAAGATGAAGGACGTACTCTATGTAGCAGGTTTGACAAAGAACCTACTCTCCATTTCAGCTTTAGAAAAGAAAGGCTTCAGAGTTGCCTTTATAGATGGAGAAGTTCTTATGTGGGCTAAAGGAGAAACCATAAATGAAGCAATCATCATTGGAAGTGAAGAAAATGGCTTGTATAAGATAAAGGGTCACTCAGAGGCTGCCATGACCCACGCCATTGAAAACTCATGTGAACTTTGGCATAGAAGATTGTCTCACATTAACTACAAGGTGCTACCATACATATGCAAAGTTGTCGCAGGTTTACCAGAACTCAAGGTTGATCATGAAGGCGTATGCAATGGATATGCACAAGGGAATAATATCAAGAACCCTTTTCCGAAGAGAGACAACAACGCAGAAGCAGTCCTAGAACTCATCCATTCAGATGTGTGTGTCCCAATGCCATCATCCTCCATGAGTGGGTATGTATAATATGTATTATTCATTGATGATTATTCTCATAAAACCTGGGTGTATTTTTTGAAATCTAAAGATGAAGTGTTTAGCAAGTTCAAGGAATTCAAAGCCTTGATAGAGAATCTTTCTAAAAGAAAGATCAAGATACTCAGGTCAAATAATGAGGAGAATACAACTCAAAAGAGTTCATGAACTTCTGCAAATATGTTGGAATCAAGAGGGAACTCACTACTCCCTATAATCCTCAACAAAACGGTGTAGCTGAAAGAAAGAACAAAACAATAATGGAAGTTGTGAAGACTATGATCCATGATCAAGATCTTCTTATGTGCTTATGGGAAGAAGCAGCAATGGCAGTTATATATGTGCAGAACCGATTGTCCCATAGTGCACTTGGGTTCAAGACCCCTGAAGAGATGTTCACTGGAAAGAAGACAGAGGTAAGCCATCTCAAAATATTTGGCTGCCCAGTTTTATACACATTTCGAAAGAGAAGAGAAACAAGATGGAACCCTCAGGAAAGAAGGGAATATTTGTGGGATATTGTGAGGTCTCCAAGGCCTTCAGAATTTATATACCAGGTCACTGTCACATTGAGATCATCAGGGATGTGACCTTTGATGAAGATTCAATGCTCAATATATCAAGAAGATGCCAGATTGAAGAAGTATATGAAGAGGAACCCGTAATCCCCAGAACTGCAGAATTAGTGAGGGAGGTTCCCAGAGATGCACAACCAGTGAGGGAAGTTGTAACTTCCCCTGATGAGGAAATTGACTAGAAGACCATGATATAATAGAATTTTAAGAACCTCCTCAGATGATGATCCTCCATAAAAGAAAGCCATCTTGGGCTAGAGAGCTTATTCAATATGGAGAGAAGTACGGTGTTCCTGAAGGAACAACGAGACAAGTGAAAAGACCAAAGCTATTCTCCAGTTATACAACTTTGATGTGTGATCTCCTAGAGGAGGAACCTACATATTTTGAAGAAGCCATTCAGAGGAAAGAATGGGCAGATGCCATGACAGAGGAATACCAATCCATAATAAAGAAAGATGTATGGGAAATAGTTCCCAGACCAAAGAGTAAGGACGCGGTATCTTCCAAATGGCTCTTCAAAATAAAACATGTTGTTGATGGAAGTATTGAGAAGTATAAAGCAATATTTTTCGCTAGTGGATTTTCTCAAAAGGAATGAATTGACTATAAAGAGACATTTTCTCCTATAGCCAGATACACTTTGATCAGAACCATCATAGCCCTTGCAGCTAACATGAAGTGGAAGTTACACTAGATGGACATAAAGATAGCCTTCCTAAATGGTGTCATCAAAGAGGAAGTGTATATAGAGCAACCTCAAGGATTTGAAGTTGAAAATAGGAAGTCTCACGTCTGCAAATTGAAGAAAGCCTTATACGAATTGAAGTAAGCTCCTAGAGCTTGGTATGGCTGTATAGACAGTTTTCTAATGAGCTTGGGCTTTACCAAGAGTAAAGCAGATTCTAACCTCTACTTCAAGGTTATGAATGATGAGCTAGTGATACTATTTCTATATGTGGATGACTTATTCTTAACTGGAGAAGAAAATCTCATCACCGAATGTAAGAAGAGACTCACCTCAGAATTTGAGATGAAAGACCTTGGCCTAATGCATTATTTCTTAGAACTTGAGGTATGGCAGAGTCCAGAGAGGATCTTCCTTAACCAAGGGAAGTATGCAGTCGAAATCTCGAAGAGATTTGACATGTTAGAGTGTAAGTCCATGAACAGACCCATGGAAATGAAGTTGAATCTCTTGGTCGACACTTCGTCAGAATTGATTGATGCCACGCTGTATAGATAGATTACTGGATCATTGATGTACCTGTTGAACACCAGACTAGATATTTGTTTTACCATGAACGCCTTGAGTCAGTCTCTGGTAGAACCCAGACATGTTCACCTAGTGGCTACAAAACATGTGATGAGGTACCTTAAGGGTACATTAGATTATGGTCTCAGTTATGATGGAGATCATGATTTCACATTGAGTGTGTACACTGATTCAGATTGGGCAGGAAGTGTTTTTGACAGGAAAAGCACTTCAGGATGTTGTTTTAGTTTGGGATCAGCCATGATCTTGTGGTAGAGTAGGAAGCAATCCAGCATTGCTCTTAGCACATCATAAGCAAAATACATTGCTACGTGTTCTGCTAGTTGTGAAGCTATATGGCTTCGAAAGTTGTTGATCGATCTATTTGACCTAGAGATGGAAGCAACCATGATCCTATGTGACAACTAGAGCTGCATAAAAATGACAGAGAATCATGTATTCCATGATAAGTCGAAGCACATAGAGATCCGATATCATTACATCTGTGACATGGTGCAAAGAGGAGCCATAAAGCTCCAGTACGTTAGCACGGATGAATAGGTTGTTGATGTGTTGACCAAGCCTCTATCGCATGTAAAGTTTGAGCACTTTTGAGATAATCTTGGAATATTCCAAAAGGACCTTCCTAGAAAGGGGGAGTAGTTGTTGTGATGAGACATCTCTTGCTTCCAGATTCATTGTTGTGACGTAAAGCAAGAAGATGTGATGAGACTAGTACTGTGCTTCTGGCTTGACAGCTGTGACATAAATCCAGTCTAGTATCTTGCTTCCAACCTGATGGTTGTGACGTAAAGAAAGAAGACGTGATGAGACTAGTATTGTGCTTCTGTCTTGACAACTGTGACATAAAGCCAGTCTAGTATCTTGCTTCCAACCTGAGGGTTGTGACATAAAGCAAGAAGATGTGATGAGACTAGTATTGTGCTTCCAACTTGACAGCTGTGACGTAAAGCCAGTCTAGTATCTTGCTTCCAACCTTATGGTTTTTATGTAAAGCAAGAAGATGTGATGAGACTAGTACTGTGCTTCCAGCTTGATAGTTGTGATGTAAAGCCAGTCTAGTATCTTGCTTCCAACCTGATGGTTGTGACGTAAAGCAAGACGATGAGATGAGACTAGTACTGTGCTTCTGGCTTGACAGTTGTGACGTAAATCCAGTCTAGTATCTTGCTTCCAGCTTGATTATTGTGACGCAAAGCAAGATAAGTACTGTGCTTCCAGCCTTACAGCTGTGACATAAATCCAGACCAGTATTATGATGATGAGCCAGCCTCATGTTGTGATGATGATGTATTAGTTTTATACTAATCCATATTGATGCAGATGATGATTGCAATCCTTTCAGAATGACAATTCTGTCGATGAAGAAAACTTCCGATGATTTATAGATACGCCAATCAGTGTTCCAAGATGATATTGATGATGTTGTCCTCCTGATGCTATTGATGATAAAGGCCCCTCTCTCGTCTGATGTTGTTGTAGAATACCCTTCTTGTTAAGGGGGAGTGTTGAAATAATGTAACTGTAAAGTGTATTCTTATTATTATTTAATATATTATTCATTGGATCAATCCCCATTGTGGATTGATCATGTCGGCTATTGTAAAAGGACCAAATTCCCTTTTGTGGATTGGTCATAATATAATTGTAATAGGCAAAAGAAGAAGTCGACCCCGGAATATATCAAAGAGGCCCCAGAATATAATAAAAGTGGTTATAACCACCCAGGAGAAGAAGTTGGCCCTGCCAATGAAAGGACACTCCCACACGTGCTAGTCTTGTATAAATAAGGAGGCTAGTGCCTCACTTAAACACACACTCACTTGTTCATTTGAGAGACAAGTTTCAGAGCTGCAGTTGGAGAAGAGAGAGAGAGAGAGAGGTGCATCTTTAGGAGAGGACTTTTTGTATTTGTTTGAGTTATCTCTTGGCATTGTATTGGATATCTATAATAAGGAAGTTTTGTTGGGTTTTCTTCCCCATGAGGGTTTCCCGGGATAA
>ML808559.1:230090-244468 GCA_009831015.1 Picea engelmannii | reverse complement strand
ACTAACCAAGACTTTTCATGTTTGCTTCTCGACAAATGAAGACTTTCCACCACTCTAGGATCTATATAACTATGGCTATCCCCTGAATCAATTAAAATAGTAAAGGTATGGTTGTTGATCATACCTTCCACTTCAATCATGTGCGACTGATACTCAACTTGCTTGTTGTCCAAGGCTGCATAGATCCTTGGCATCCTACTGCCCATGTCCTCCGCTATTTCATCTTGCTGAACATTATGGACTGCTCTCGCTTTATCATTTCTGTGGGGGCAATCTTTGCACCTATTGTTTCCCTTACAACCCCAACACTCCATAGGTGTCTACCTTGGTAATTGTCCACCCACTTTAGCCTTTATGGGATCTCTAAAATATGGTTGTCCTTGATGACTGTTTTTGAAAAAGGGAGGCGTGTTTCCCTTTTTCCTTTGCTCTTTCTTGAACTTCTTCTGATCATCCAAAGCCTTTCAAAAAGTAGGATTTTCTCTTTGCTGCTCATACAAGCATTTCTCCCTCCTTATCATTTCTTCCATAGTCTTAGGGTCATCGTATTGGATCTTGTCACCGATAGAAGGTGGCAATCCACTTAGATATCTCTAAATCTTGACAGTCTCTTCCTTGATGAATGGAACATACTTCAACAATTTTAGAAATCTTCGCTCGTATTCATCAATGGTCAGGCTGCCCAGTTTAAGTTCAAAGAACTCCTTCATCTTTCTGTCATAATATCTTTTAGTCAAATATTTGTTCTCGAAATACCCCTTGAATTCCTTCCAAGTGATATCCTTCTCCCTAATGTGTTGCACCTGCACAAGCTGATCCCACCACATGGATGCTTTTCCTTTCAATTGATACATCGCAATTCTTCCTTCTACATGAGAGGAATAATTCTACAGTTGGAAATATTTCCTCATGTCGAGCAACCATGTTTATGCATCTTCCTCCTTCTGGTGTTCTCCATCGAACATGGGGGCTTAATCTTATTCATTTCGCCTTTCAGTTCATCCACTCCAAACCTCCTATGCTTTCTGGTAGGAGATGGGCTTGAACTACTGCGTGCTTACTTACTGGAATGCTTCAGGGAGCGACGACGATGTCTGCTAACACTCCTCGATCTTATTTTCCTCTCAGGGGTCTTGAGACTCCCTGTTTTGCTTGAGTCACTCTCCTTTTCCAATCTCTTTTCGATCCTATCCAGGCTCCGCATCAACTTCAAGTTGAATTCTCCCTGTTTATCCCTGTATTTCATGAGATTTCGGCTATCATCTCGTTGAGCCTGTGCATCCTTATGTAATATTTCAATGATTTTCATTATATGCCCTTCCTTATCCATCTCTTTTCCGTGTCCATTGGAGTTCGTTCCTTCAACTCCCATGGAAACATTCATTCCTTCTCTTTTGTTCTCTGGCCTAGAAGTAATCCATGCCTCTTCCATTTCTTTACACTCCGAGGCAATTCTAATCAGTTCTGGAACTTGACACTCTTCTACAATTACAATGTGTAGACAACCAAAATTTGTTAGGCTATCGTTCCTTAACAAATTCCACACACATAATTCATAAGCCGAATCAGAAACGTTCAGTTTTCATGAATTTTCGGAGCTCTACTCGGATCCGTAACTTTCGAGCGATAGCCCTCTCTTCCTCAATCCCCGACCCATGAGATCATCGACTGTGAGCAAACGCTAGACCACTAGGGTGCTTCGTGACTTCGTGTTTCGGGAGGTTTCAAAACTCAACACTATTATCCCTCGAGTTATGATTACCAAACTCACAAAAACGAGTTGATCAATGGTCCACATCTACACAAAAACCAACGAATGAAATCCGTTGTGGCCTCTCTGTCTCAAAGTTTTTGGTACCTCAGGACTTCGAGACTTTGGATTTTCAGGACTTCGGACCTTGGGAGTTCCCACACTTGTTTCCTCCCAACCTTTTGACATCCGAATTTCCGATTTACTTTACTCTCCGGGCCCATATTACACAGTCGTCACCGATTTAAACGGTGGCACGTGGCATGCTTAGGAGGATCCACATCACCTTCGGCGACGTCATTGGGTCCCACCACATTCACTTTTCTTTTCGGGACTTCGGGTTTCATGAATTTGTGCATCAACACATCTCGCTTTTCCCGATAGCCGAAATCACGAAATTGCGATTTACTCATCTGCTTGATCCAACAGTCAAGCTCTTTTCTTAAGATATACGGTGTAGATCTTCCTCGGGGCTTCGGATTTTCAGGCATCGTGAGTTTGTGCATCAACACATCGTGTTTCTCCCAATAGTCGAAATTCCGAAAGGTTTTCCAGGATAACCTTCTTGCACCTTCTCTAGATCTGACAATCGTAAGGTTTTTCTTTGCTTCTGAAAAGATCTACGGCTCCAACACCTCAAGTATTGAGCTCTCTCTCTTGGTGTCAAGATGCCACTTTGACTGCAGTTTTATAATACCCCTACACCTCCTGGGCTTTGTAACACGACCAAGCAACTTCTTGGCACTCAGGAACTTCTACGATTTAAAAAAAATTGGTTCTTCCAAACACAATTTCCACTCAAAACCTTGGGTCTAACGACCACTTATCCAACCCATTCAGGCTCAGCATTGAAACCTTGGTTCTGATACCAAACTATAACATCCCCAGCCCTCCAAGTTCTGGGTGACACTATCAACACAACTTCTACTTATCCTTTTAAGCTCTGAAGTAATGTTACTGCGGTATAACATTGATATAATATGCATTTAAATTAATATAAACAACTTAACACAGAGTAGCACCTAATTATTGCTAACATACATAATTAAGGTAATTAACAACAATTCATATGCGCAACATAATACATGATAATCCTATAAGCATCACAAGTATGCAAAACATAATATTAAGCACAAACTGATACTTATCTTTGAAACTGTAATAATTTCACCAATTGCGTGCAACCTTCCATGAACCTCCCATCCTTAGACCGCGTCATTCATCACTCTCAGTAGTAGGTCACCCTCGAGCTGGGACTAAGCTCCACCAGGTAGGGGAATCCTAGGCTAGGCAGGGTCAATAGGAAGACACACAATCACAGAAGAAGGATTATCTCCCAGGAGCCACTTATGCCCACTGCTCATAGACTCTCATTCCCCACATGCCTGTCCCACCCTAGGAGTATACACCTTCATTGTCACCTGGACAGTCCTTCGGATGCTAAACCTCCCTTGCCTTAGGCTTCAGCAACAAACCGGACCATAAGTCTCCGAGCTCTGTGGCAAGTACAGGACCCCTTCCAAGAGTACTCACTTCTTCCACACACTCTCTCACCTGAAGAGACTCTCCCATAGGTTTCACAACCTGCTTCTTCAACCTAAACCACCTCTCTCACCTGGAGAGAGTGTTGTATACACAGGCCAGACAACCTGTTTCTTCAGTTTCGTTCCAGCACAAGGAGAACAACAGTAAGACTCAGCATAGGATGGATGACAGTAGCCAATTACACTTAGCCAAGGTATTGTGTGACCACAACAGTCTGTAGTTAAAACACAGCCGGCATGGACGATTACGGTAGGCTCAGGGTTCACAGGACACATAAAAGACTCGGCTCAGTCCACGATTTTACCACTGGGTTTCACAGTTTCAGGTTTCAGAACTGTGTGAGGTATGCATCCCTCATATGTAGAGCCACATGGTTCAGACAACCCACCAAAAACTGGAGGAAGAACCCCCGGACTCAGGTGGCGGATGGAGGAATAAAGGATGAACCCCCAACATGGCTTACTTCTCTGGTTTTAACTGCATGCACCCAGGTTGGCACATGTCTCCCAAGGGCTGCATGTTTCCCATCTTGCACATGTTCCTCTTCAAGGAACTTAGGATAAAACATATACATTTTCACAGCTTTGGAATAATATTTAATTATTATTCCCAAGGACTTAAGCCCTCAAGCTTAGACCCTCTTCCAACCTTGCAACCCCCTCTCCCTTACCCAGGCTTTGTGGAAGCTTAGTCCCCCATCACTCATTCATCGTGGTCGGTCCACACACAGATATGTTTTCGTATTAATATTGTGCATAATTACATGTACAAAAATCAGGCTCCTGCCCCTCAACATTTAGGCTCCCTGGCCTAAATAACACATAATCCCACTAGCTTATATAAACTTGGCTCACCAGCCTATAAAAAAAAATTACAATTCATAATACAATTGGGACACGTCCTTGGGGTATTACAAAAAGGATTCCAATGGGGAGGAATGATACAATAGGATTCATAAATGCTCACAGAGGTCTAGGAGGATCCAGAATGCTCACAAAGGTCCAGAAGGATTCAGAAATGCTCAAAATTAAACTGTCCAAAATGCTCTTGAAAATACCATCAATGTGTAGAGCTCGACGATAACTTTCCAACAATGCATAAATCGCCCCAAACAGAGTTCGTATGCAAAATATATGGCCGATCAAAGTTAAAGTCAATTAGGTCAAAAGGCAAAGTCAAAGTCAAAGGAGTCAAGGTGACACATGTCACCACTGTAATGGTGACACGTGGAATGATTGTACAGGCCATATGGCGATGACGTGATCACACCCCGAGGTACCATGTGACATGACCTAATCCAGGTGGATATTGGTGGCCACCCACCTTTTCCAACTCGCTCAAAATAGTTTTCTGGCAATTTTGGCAATTTACTATTTTTAGCAGTTTTAACTTCCAGGGCCATTTTGAGGGCCTAAATGGAGGTTTTTTGGAATTGAGCTTTTCTATGGTATTCGAAGGCAAGATAGAGCACCCAAAATGAATCTCCTTGATGATACCTTTCCAATGGGCTATCATGTGCCTAAAACAAAGATCGTATGCAAAAGTTATGACCCCGAGAAGTTGATGTATTGACTTACCCAAACAGGGCCCACTTGAATTTTGGAGCTTCATCTCACAGGGTTAGGTTTTTGGATGTCTAGGGTTTTTGACATTCTTGTTTATTGTAAAAAGGCCTTCAGAGCCTCATTGTAATCATCTTCTTGCGAATGAGTGCAGTTGTCACATTTCTTCTTAGAGATAAGCCGCCACCATTCCAGCAAGCTTGTTTTTCGCTACATTTTACAGTTTTAGCTTATTTCGTTATTGAATAGAAAACTAGTTTTACTGTATCTCTGTTATTCTATGTTAAGCATATTTTAATAATCTATATTCATTTTGTTCTGCTCATAAAATATGGATCAATGGTATCAGAGTGGTCTGCTCCTTGTCGTCTTAATGCATGTCCCCAACGAGGTCAGGGTACAAAGAATTGGGGCTCGAGCTTGTTTCTCTTGAGGAAAAAAGCTCTCACGAGCCCAAGCGACCTCTCATGGAAAGAGAAAAGAAATATGATGGGACAAGAGATCCTTTCAAAATGTTTCTTGAGGAAACCCTCACGCAACAGAGGAACGAGATGATGGATAGTTTCGTGCAAATCCTTCGGTGGCTACCAACAGGCGACGCATCTTCCTCAAGCGGAGGCACCACCCCCTTCAAGGTACAAATAAACTTTGATATTCCTATATTTGAAGTTCAGATAGACGCAGATGTTGTAGACAAGTGGTTTAATCTACTAGAAGGGTAGTTTTTTGTCCATAACTTCTTGAATAGAGAAAAGATTACTTTTGCACTCCTCAAAGTCGTTGCCCATGTCAAAGATTGGTGGGAAACTTTCTGTGAGAAAAAGGAAACAGAGGAACCCTCATTATTTATATTCGCGACCGCCTGGGCATCCTTTAGGGATGCTATTAAGGAACAATACTACTTTTTCAGAAGTTACGACGACTTTTATACCAAATGGACCACATTGCGGCAAGAAAGAGACCAAGCAGTGTCAGAGTTCACAAATATCTTCCATACATTGCGCACCAAGCTGGGTATCAAAGATTTAGAGTGACATCTGGTGCTCAAGTATCACGGTGCTTTGCATAGATACATCCAGACCGAAATGAAATTTTTGGACATCTTGTCCTTGGGCGCGACCTACCGATATGTTGTTAAAATCGAGTAGAAGCTCAAACAAAAGACACGACAATTTGGGCCTGGGAACCCCTCACAGCAAAAGCCAGGAAGGGGCAGCCCCAAGCCACAGAACAAAGGACAGAGCAAAGATGGACAATATCAGGGCAACTAGTCCAAGCTGCAAGCAAAGAAGTACACCAGAAAGACAAAGAAAGATACCGAGAAGTGGTGCGACTTCCATAAGATCCCTTGGCATAGCACTGCTGACTGCCGCTCAAAGCAGTCGTTGGTGGCCGAAGTGAAATCCTCTTAATCAGATGCGGGTTCTGACTCTAATTCGGAACCAGAAAGGGGAAGACTGATCATTGATGCGGAACCCAGTGCCATCGTTGCTACCACCAAGCTCCAACTTGGTAAACCAGATGAGCCAGAAGAAGGAGAGTGCCTCTTCCATTCACAAATGTGGGTAAAAGGCACCCCGCTGCACTTCATCATTGATAGAGGTAGCCAGAAGAAACTCACCTCAGTAGAGGTCTTCAAGCGGCTGGCCCTGCCAACAATGTTGCACCCACAACCCTACACCATTGGATGGATCTCCCAAGGAAGCGATCTCCGCGTCGGCCAATAGTGTTGATTTTCGTATGACATCAAGCCTTTCAAAGACGAGGTATTGTGTGATGTTGCTCCTCTCGAAGTTTGTAATGTTCTTTTGGGCCAACCTTATTTATGGAAACGTCATGTTGTATATCAGTCTAGGCCTCATAGTGTTATTATTACTTTGAAAAGGAAATTGTACAGGATACCCAAGGCAATCCCTCCTAGTGTTATTTCCTTTATCTTTTCCAAGCAATGAAGGAAGGTTATCTCTCAGATCGGGAAATTTGTCTTCTTCGTGATTCTCTCTCAAAGTGAGCGAAATATAGCAGCCACATCTAGGGCCTCCACGACCGATCTCTCCACACAACATAAGCAAGTGGATAAGGTTGTGGAAGAATACTCAGATATCTTCTCCTCTCCTATCGGGGTACCTCTGCATTGCTAGGTCAAGCATCCCATAGATCTGACCCTAGGTGCACCACTACCCAATGGGCAGTCTACCATCACTCTCTGTTAGAAAACGAGGAGATCAAGAGGCAGATCCAAGAACTGCTCCACAAGGGGCACATGTGTCCCAGCTCATCGCCTTGTGGGATCCCAATTGCGTTGGCGTAGAAGAAAGATGGGACCTGGCGACTCTGCATTGATTACTGGGCCCTGAATAAAATCATAGTCTGAAACCAATACTTGATTCCCCGAATTGACGACCTCCTTGATCAACTCATGGGGCCCAAAAAATTCAGTAAGATTGATCTAAAGTCTAGCTACCACCAAGTCCCAATAGAAGAGACAGATGTATGGAAGACCACCTTCAAGTCAAAAGAAGGTCTTTTTGAATGGCTAGTCATGCCCTTTGGTTTGACAAATGCTCCAACAACCTTTATGAGGATGATGGACGATATCCTATGACCTTTCATCAATACTTTTGTAGTGGTGTATCTGGATGGCATCCTCATCTACAACAAGACTTGGGCGGAACACTTGCAACATATTCAACAGGTTTTGCACACCCTGCGGCAACACAAACTATATGAAAACTTGGAAAAATGCTCCTTCGGCATGGACAGGGTCCATTACTTAGGCTACATCGTTGATCGACATGGTGTGCATTTGGATCCAGCCAAGATCCAGGTCATCCGTGACTGGCCATCCCCCCAACCACACTCACCAAACTTCGGAGCTTCTTGGGCCTCACCAATTTCTATCACAGGTTTGTGTTAGGATTATCTCATATCGCATGGGCCCTTAACCAAGTAACTATGGGTGGCGGTAAGGCAAAATTTGTGTGGGGTCTATCCCAACAACAAGCCTTCAATGAATTGAAGAATCGTTTGTGCTCATCCCCGATACTTTCATTACCAGACCTACAACATCCCTTGGAGATCGAGACAGATGCTTTAGACTATGTTGTGGACGTCATTCTAACTCAACATGGCCACCCCATGGCATATCATAGTGAGACACTGTCAGATGTTGTATGTAAGTACCATACTTACAACAAAGAAATGTACTCCATTATGCAAGTTGACCTCCAGTGGAGACATTACATTCTTGGGAAGGAGATAATCATCCACACTAATCAGAAGCCACTACAGTTCATGTAGGCCCAAGGAAAATTACAGAATGACCACCATCAGAAGTGGTCCACATACTTACAACAGTTCCACCTCAACATCAAGTATAAAATAGGAAGTATCAACCGAGTTGTTGATTGCCTCAGCCGACCTCCAGTCGCGACACTCACCACGGTGCTAGACTCTTGCGGCCATGAGACCTCTAGATGGCCCCACCTCTACGAGACAGACCTTGACTTCTCCACCACCTACCAAATGTTGGGTACGAACTCAGTGGTCGCTAATTTCGATCTTCAAGATGGGTTGTTGTGTCGTTTGGGCCATCTTTGCATTCCATCAAGCGAGCGTGAGAAGCTGATTTGGGAAGCTCATTACAGTCGGGTAGCAGGACACTTTGGCGTCGAAAAGACAGTGGCAGTGTTGCAGAAACATTTCTACTAACCGAAACTTCGACAGGATGTCGACAAGTATATCAGGTCCTACACCGCCCGTGCTATTTCCAAACATACCACTAAGAAACATGGCTTGTACACCCCTCTTCCTACTCCTGATGGGTCATGGGAATCCATCTCAATGGACTACATGTCGGTCCTCCCATCCACCAAGAGGGTAAATGACTGTGTTTTTGTGGTTGTTGATCTCTTTTCCAAGATGGCAATTCTAGCCACTTGTAAGAAGAACATCACAACATAAGCCACTACCAAGCTCCTCTTTGAACAAGTATGGGTACATTTTCGGATCCCACAAACCATTATCTCGGACCATGACAGTCGGTTCCTCAACACATTATGGTCGAGCCTCTGGTCACTGCTAGATACCAAGCTCACCAAATCCACTGCCTTCCACCCCGAGACAGATGGCCAAACTGAGGTCGTCAATCGGATGATTGTACATATCCTGCACATGTACAATTCAAAACACCCTCACACATGGGATGAAAGTCTTCCCTATGTCCAACATAGCTACAATCGATCCCTGCATATCTCAATTGGCCACAACCCCTTTCATGTGGGGTTGGGATTCCAACCATTGGGGCCCATGGATATTTCACTACACCTGGTGACCACCTCGGCTGACTCGTCCCCTGCTCCACCAGAAGCTAGCAAAGCCACCCAGTTCATTGAGTGGATCCAGCACATCCGCCAATAGGTTCATGATATTCTACAGAAGTCTAATGCCAAGTATAAGCAGTTCCATGATCAACATCAGGTGTCACATAAGTTTCAGGTGGGAGACAAAGTTTGGTTGCACTTGCAGAAAGACCACCTTATAGGGCCTCATCGAAATCTTCACCCACTCAGTTATGGGTCATACACCATCACCAAGGCTGTGGGTGACAATGCTTTTGAGGTCAACATTCCCCCTTTCCTTGGCTTGCACCCAGTCTTCAACGTGGCTCTTCTTCAGCCGTATTTCCCACCATTATTGGATACCTCAGAGATAATAGAGTAGTTGACACCAACAGAGATCAATCTTGACTACATGTAATAGGAATCCAATGATCATATTGTGGACACACAGATCAAGGGCACTCGACAACAAAGGATCCAACTTTATTGAGTCATCAGAGCAGGGCAGCTCCTGCACCAAGGCAAGTGGATCACCTGGGGGAAAACTCAACATAAATGTCCTCATCTAATGGGGGAAATCAACGCAATGGAGATCATTTCTTCCTAAGGAGGGAGGATTGATCCAGGTGGATATCGGTGGCCACCCACCTTTTCCAACTCGCTCAAAACAGTTTTCTGGCAATTTTGGCAATTTACTATTTTTAGCAATTTTAACTTTTGGGGCCATTTTGAAGGCCTAAATGAAGGTTTTTCTAGATCGAGCTTCTCAATGATAGCCAAAGGTATTATTGATCCCCCAAAATGAATCTCCTCGACGATACCTTTCCAACAAGCTATCATGCGCCTAAAACAAAGATCGTATGCAAAAGTTACGACCCTGGGAAGTTGATGTACTGACTTACCCAAACGGGGCCCACGTGACTTTTGGCACTTCATCTCCCAGGGTTACGTTTTTGGATGTCTAGGGTTTTTGACATTCTTGTTTATTGTAAAAATGCCTTCAAAGCCTCATTGTAATAATCTTCTTGTGAATGAGTGCAACCGTCACATCTCTTCTTAGAGATAAGCCACCACCATTCCAACAAGCTTGTTTTTCACTACATTTTACAGTTTCATCTTATTTCGTTATTGAATAGAAAACCAATTTTACTGTATTTTTGGTATTATGTGTTAATCATATTTTAATAATCTATATTCATTTCGTTCTACTCATAAAATTCGGATCATGACCGTACGATGACTGGGCAGGTGTGTTGGCATCCGTACATACATGTGGACTAATCATTCGTTGGCATGTGGCATGGATAGACCAATGAGAGGCCACCACGTGGTGACCTCCCATTGGCCATTAATGGTTAAGGTTATGTAAAATTATATGGGAGTCTGAAGGATCAAACCCGTGACCTCTGAAAGCCTTACACAAACCTTTGTTACCATTGTGCCCGCACATTAGTTCTTAACAATACATGGTGGCACATCTATTTAACCTTGGTCAAAGGTTCAAGCGATAGTAAAAGGGTCCAGGTCCTAAGCCCTCGACCTTGGTTATATGTAATAAAATGTGTGACCATGACCTATATTCTCACGAGGAGTTAACAACAATTTGTGCCATATACCATATATATTATATGGTTACAAACCATATAACAAAACAATGAAAGACCGGAGGTCGATGGGGCTCGAACCCCCGACCTACCAAATATATCACCAACGCCTTAACCAATATGCCAATGGAACCCCTTATTACGGGATTCCCCAACTAATTAATAATTTTTTTGCCTATAGTTTTGGATGGGGAGTTAAGGGCCCGTGACCTATATAATGGGCGTGAATTCCCATGTTTACAAACAAAGACTCATACTTATGTAGAGTATGGTCTCGAAGTACATGCTTGATAGTACCTAGACTTGGAGGCTGCACCATAATGCATGCCACGGGGTTCCGACAAGGAATTTTAAGAACTTTATACTCATTTTTCATGATTTTTTCACAAAGAATTCAATGGTGTACTATGTTTTTGAGTTTGAGCAATGCAGAAAATGGTCATTGTAAAACACAAGCATTTGAGCATTAATAAAGAGGTCTCTATTGGAAGTAGGCCCGAAGACGTAGCCCAAATCGGGTGAACTCCATTATCAAACTTGTGTATGTGATTTCATTATTGTTGTTCTATTTATGCTAAGTTATTTGCAAGTTATTTATTTTCAAAGTGTATTTGGATAGATAAATTAATTCACATATCAATTGCATACAATCAAGCGATCATTTTTCCCCGGATGGTGTGACACGTCGAGAAAGGGAGCCACGCGGGAGCCAGCCGAGACGTCCCATTAATACATCTACCGGCCGGCGTCCCCTCACCATTCAATTCCGCCATGAATCCTCGTGATAGCATTAACCCAACGAGGCCTCTCGCTCGCGGGACTTGTACCAGTCTGGCCAGCACCATTCAAGCGGCCATTATAGCCATGGAGGCTCGGCTCTTGTTATTTCTCATAGCTTGGATTGTTGGAGCGGAGAACCAACCGCTCTAGGTAGTTCTCGCTCTCGCAGAACAGCAAAATCATTGTCGCCTCTCTGTGAACTTGAAGGCGCCAGCGACATATCATAGAATTCCCTGGGTGATAGGAAGCAGAGCGACCTCTCGGGGGAGCAATTGGAAATTCTATCAGACCTCCATCATGCCAAGACTGCATGGGACACCACGAAGAGGAGCGGCATGGTATGCCGCGAAATCCAGGAGGAAGCGAAAACAACAATTCGAGGCAGCTCTCGCCATGGCCACTCGACGGAGGAAAGTGCGACCACGAACGCCGCCCATGGCGTACGTGGTCGAGGAGATTCCAGAAGGAGGCATACCAGAGAGCATTTCGAAACACTTGCTGTTTACTGTACCTGAAAATTGGCACCCGCCTTCAGACTTTGGCCAGGGACGACGGCCCTTATCCGCTGGCAATAAAGCAGCCCCCCAAGCTGGCAGCACCGAAGCGCCCCACCCCCCCTGCTATATCGAAGAGGAGAGACCCTCTGACTCGTTCCAAAAGGCAGAGAAGGACAAGCCAACGGGGCATGACAAGGATTTCAATGAAGGCAACAGTCAGGACCAGCCGCCCTCAACCAATTGGGATTGCCTCAGTCTCATCTTTGAGATCAGAAGCCTACTGGGGGACCAGACCTTTCGTCTAGCGAGGATAGAACAACGACTGGACATGTACTTCGCAGCTCACTCCCGGACACATCCGAGGCGCCAATGTCCAACTTGCGCGTGTGCATACGCCTTCCCAGCTGGATGGAAGATGACAGAGGACCAGCTCAAGTGCGATGGATAGCAGGTTAATGGAAGTCCAAACTTGGTTTTTGTTTTCCTACCTAGTTATTAGCTCGGCTTTGAACCTTCTAGTTTACAGTCTTGTTAGAAAACTTATGATACTTAGTTGCATTTTCAAACCTACCCGTCCTGGTTTCCTCCAGGCGGGACGTGGCAGGGAAAAACTTAGTTATTTTGAGACCAGGGTGACATTTGGCATGGGACGTCCAACTGTCCCGGTTTCCTATGTAGGCGGGACAACTGGCATCCCAAGCAGCTCTTTTTTTGTACATTTTGGCTAAAGTAATATAACAGGTCCCACCCCCTTTTTATTTACAAAAAAAAAAATCAAGCGATCATTTTTATTTCAAAGATCAAGTAGATGTTATTGTGTATTAAAGATTAATAAGCATCTACGGATTTTTTGGATCATTAAGCCTGGAAGTTATGACAAGTTAGAACCTAGATATTGTGGGCCATTTGAAATCCTATATAGAATAGAATTGGGTGTGTATAGACTTGCATTGCCTGCTAACATTAAATCTCATGATGTTTTCCATGTTTCTTTTCTTAAGAATATGTACATGATCCTAACCATGTGATGGATAGGGTTGTGTTTCAAGTGGAACTAGAGGGAGAGTTCCAAGTAGAGCCATTGTGCATCCTCGAGAAGAAAGTAACATTACTCCAAAACCAAGCCAACGGATAAAACAACGTTACCAACTTTACAAGAACTCTCCAAAGTTCTCGTTTTTTCTAGAGGTCATATTTAGTGGTGGTTTTTACCCGCATTTCAAAAAGTGGTGCTACCAGTAGCAACCTTTTTTGGGGGATGATTAAATTTGAGACTTGTTTGAAATCATGGCCTTGACAATCGACACCATCGTGTACAATTTACCCTCAAATTGAAAAGTGGTGCTTCCAATGGCACCGTGTTTATTTTTTGAGTTAAAATTATGACTTAATTGAAAACATGGTCCTAAAGATTGGTATTGTCGAAAATAAAAATATTAAAATTGACTTCTAAATCGACTTGGAAATTATTTATTAATAAATTTTTATTTTTATTTTTAATTTACATTAAAATATAAATAAATTGAAAAAATAAAAAGTTTGTAAAGAAGTTCAAAAAGAAAAGAGAAAAAATAATACAATTAAAAAAAAACATAATGCAAATTAAAAAAAAATTAAAAATAGAAAACAACATAAAACCTAAGTAAAATTTGAATAAAAAAAACTTACAAAACATAACTTTTATTAAAAAAAATTAAAAGAAAAATAGAAAAACACTATAAAATCAAAATTTATAAATAAATAAATCTTCATAATAATAATAATAATAAACAATTAAAAAACATAAGAAAGACATTTATTTATTTTTTAAATATCAAAAAATAAAAATAATCTGGATTAAAACAAAAACAACGTCCATAGGCCCGTAGAGGTCAAGGGGGGATGTTGGGCATCACCCCCCTCCCTACCTCCCTCCTTGGCCTTTGTGTGCCTATGGGTGTCGACGGTCGTGGGCATGCCCCCCCCGTGAGGTCGAAGGGGGGATGTTGGGCATCACCCCCCTCCGTCCCTCCCTCCTTGGCCATTCCTCGAGGGCGATGTTTGCGACCGTCGATGCCCAATGAAACGCAAAGGCCAAGGAGGGAGGGAGGTGGGGATGCCCGCGGTCGTCAACGCCCAAAGGCACGCAAAGGCCAAGGATGGAGGGAGGGAGGGGGTGTGATGCCCAACATCCCCTTGGCCTCTACGGGCCTGTGGGCGTTTTTTTATTTTAATCTAGATTATTTTTCGATAGTTTTTTAATTTTTTTTTTATTATTAGTTTCAAGATTTATTTATTTATTTATTTTTAAATTTTAATTT
>ML808559.1:200932-216582 GCA_009831015.1 Picea engelmannii | reverse complement strand
TCCAACCCAAACCACCCGACTCCCACCATCTTATCCCTTTTATACCTTATCTTCTCAGAATCACGGTATGAAGGCGTGTGTCCAAAGCCATATTCATATTTGGGATGTGGAGTATTTTTATGTATTGAAGTATTTGGGTAAAAGTAAAATTGATGAGAATTAGGCAATATCAGATGAAGTTGTAAGATCCTGTTGCAGGTTTAGGATTTTCGGGGGGGTTTTGGGGGGCAGGATTTTTGAGGATTTTGTGAAGATGGCAACTTCGTGCTTTTCCATGGCAACTACCAAAGTGCTGCCTTCATTAGAAGCAGCAGCAGCAACATCTTTAGGAGGAGGTTCAGCATGTCTGAAGGCCCCTTGTTCAAGGATGCCTATGATGGCCTTGCCAAAGGCGGTCCCTTGTCATTCAGGGATATCCCATGCCCGCCATGGGATTTCTTGTTTGGCTCCTGTTCTGGGTAGGAGGCGGCTACTCAGAATTAGAGCACTGGCACAGGATTCACCTTTGTCAGCACAAGTGGTAGAGGAGGAACAAGATATCCCTTTGGCGCAAGCAGAAGAAGAAGAAGAGGTCCCCCCTGCATCAGGAGTTTCAGAAAGCGAAGCAGAAGGAGAAAAATCGGAAGAGCGATTGGAGGGAATTCAAGCGGTTCAGGAGGAAGAACCAGAGAGCAAGCCAGAGCAAGAGTCAGTTGAAGGCCAGGACTATCCTCCTCTTCCTGAGGGCACTAAACTATATGTGGGTAATCTCCCCTTTGACATTGACAGTGAAGGGCTCGCCAAAATGTTTGACGAGAGTGGGGTTGTCGAGATGGTAGAGGTATTGTCTAGTTACCTTTTCATTGTTACAAATTTGGGTTTTGGAATGTATGTGCCTTTATGCGTCTGTCAAGTGTTTTGATGCCAAATTTGAGTTGGCAAAGGTCAGGGCTCAAAAATAACATCATGCTTATTAGACATCTATGTTCTCACTATGCTTTGGGAGGTCCAGGCTAATTACTTGTGAATTTTCAAATGGTTTATGTTTTTCTTACAATTCTCGAGAGTACTTGGATTAGAATAACCAGGCTAGGCAGACTATGTGATATAGCCCTTTTCATTGATCCACCTATTACATCAGAGCCATTGTTATGTGTAAATGAAATTACTTGATTCTGTTGAAATTAGTGCACTTGCAAGAGCCATTCTCTTGGAGGATGGCATAAGACCCTAGCTGTGGACTAGGGTTCCCAACACACTCCTGGGGTTTCTTGGTATGAGACCAAGCAATGAGAGCCATGGAAAAAGACCCTTGTGAGACCCTCCAGTAGATGACTGGGGTTCTTGGTCTAAGACCAAGCAAAAGACCCTAGATGTGTTCTAGAGGGCCCCTGGATGTGTTCCAGGGAATCCTTGCCCGGTGCTTGGATTGATCCTTGGTGGTTGATATAAGTCCCTAGATGTGTCTAGGGCCCCTCAATGTGTCCCAGGGAACCCTTGCTTAATGCATGGGTTGATCCTTGGTCTTGTACCTTGGTGGAGAAGACCTTAGATGTGTTCTAGGGCCCCCATATGTGTTCTGGGGCAACCTGGTCTTTGACCAGGTAGATCTTGGTGTAATACCAAGATGTGTTGATGTGTGATCCTCTTCCTCTCTCCCGAGATTGTCCATGAGACTTAGGAGAGTCTATGAAGATGGACATGACCACATTATTGATGTACCCCCTTATGCAGTGATGATAAAGTTTATAGGTCACTATGAGACTCATGTGGACATGTTTTGCCATTAAGGAACCCCCCCTTGACTTTATCTTAACATGTAACCCCTTGTTGGTTTGCTTTCCCTCTTGGTTTATGCGATTGAGTTTTATTTTGTGTGACTGGGGTTTATTTTATGTGATTGAGGTTTTTAATGTAATCAGGGTTTTAATTAAATATTAATTGACATATTAATTAATACTTATATTAATTAAATGTCAATAATTAATTATAATCCTAATTACCCTAACCCCTCTCCCTAACTATAAATTAGACCCTACCCTATTGCATTTCACACTCACTCATTCTCTCATCACTCTCCTTGTTGCGGCTACCTCAGTGAATGCTCTCTCTTGTTGATGCGACCTCTCTTTAACTTATCAGTTTCAGTTTTGAGCTTTTCTGTGTTGGCTGGAGGGTCTTCTGTTGATGTGTGACTACTGGATTTGCCACTCCTGAACTGTGAGGTGCCTCCCTTGCTGTCGGATCTGTTTCTCTTGTTGCCAGACCTGTCCCCTTGATGTCGGACTTGTCCTCTTGCAACCGGACCTATTCCAGTGGGTGTCGTTCCCCTTTTAGGGCCATAACTTTGTGTGTAAGTGCCGCGGGCCCCTTTCTGGGCTATCTCTCTTGCTGTGTGGACTCCCTTTTAGCTGCCGCTTGGAGTACTAAGTTCTCTGTGGGGTTTTCTGAGTTTGTTGTTCAGATTTCTGAGTGAGGGTGCTAGCAGTTTTCTAGTGGAGGTTTTGCTTACCTGTCCAGATCTCTTCCTGTGCCTAATCATTGTCTATTGGAGGGTTCTTCTTGTTGGGGTTATTGTTGTTAAGTTAGAGGGTTTATTGTTGTTTTCATTGAGGGTTTCCATCCATGGAAAATTTGTCCCACAGTTCTCTTTGACAGAGATCAAACCCTAAGAGGCTTTATCCATGAACCTAAACTAAGTCTGAGCATACTTACAGAGGCCTACATCCACATGTGTGACAGGTACATCTATCATTAAATCAAGAGGTAAGCTAAAAGCTATTTTTTTTTTATACTCTGAAATTTTATTTGCTTCAGATCTGTTTATATGTCTTATTCTTTATGCTGATCTAGTGAACATAAAATTTTAAAAGCATTTTGTTTTTCAATTTTCCCCAATTCTAACAAATTCGATTGGAAATCATGACAATTGTCTGGCAAATTTCTCAAAAATAACACCATGCTTACTAGGCATCTATATTCTTGCCATGCATTTGGAGGTCCACAACAATCATTTGTGAATTTTCAATCATCATGATCTAGCTGCTCATGATTTTTCTCCTAACAATTCCATGTGTGTGTGTGTGAGCGAGATAAAATACCAAGATTAGAAAAACTAGGTTAGGCAGACTTGGTGAAAGCCTATTGCATTAGAGCCATTGTTGTTGGGCAGTGGAAGCATAAACAAAACAAGATTAAACAACAGAAAGATACAAGACAACAATCGCACACAAAGAACACACCGAATTTATGTGGTAAAACCCTTCAAAAGAGAAACATCCATGGGGCAATGATAATCGGTTTTCTTATTGTTCAAGGGAGAATTACAACAACCAAACTCGGCTTACAACCATCTCTCACACTCATCCCACACACTTGCCTCTATGGGCTTACATAGATATGAAGCATCTCTCAAACAGTTACATAAATTTAATGTGCACCTAACCAATTCTATTTTTAGCTGATTTGGTTCAACTGAACGCAGAATAATAGGAGCCTAGAAATCGACCCATATCTAAATTCATGGGAAATTGGTTGGCACTGTTTCAACCATCTCTACCTTGATGATAATTTACCTGAATATCATGCCCAAATTTATTCATCACCTTTCCTGTAAGCCAAGAGAAGCCAGGCACCATTGTAGTTTCTCTAACAATACTGGTTTTGTGAACATGTTTGCACAATTTTCTTGTGTATAGACCTTTTCCATATCCACTCCACCTTCATTAATAACCTATCTTACAAAATGGTATTTAATAGAAATATGCTTTGTGTTACTGTGATAAGCTGGATTTTAAGCCAAATGAATAGCACTTTGACTATCACAGAATAGATTCACCTTGTGCTGCATTCTTCCAAACTCACCCAACAAACCTTTTAACCAAATTGTTTCCTTGCAAGCATGTGAAGCAACTATATATTCTGCCTCCGTAGTGGATAAAGCAATAATGTTTTGAAGCTTTGACATCCAACTAACAGGTCCTCCTGCAGGAGTAGAGACATATCCTGAAGTGGATCTCCTTTTTCCAAGTCACCTGCAAAATCTGAATCGACATAACCACAGACTAAATCACTGCAACCATTATAGGTGATACAATAATTACTTGTGCCCCTAAGATACCAAAGCACCCATTTCACTATTGCCCAATGCTCTTTACCTGGATTTTCCATGTATCTACTGACAACACCAACTGCATGTGAAATATTCGGCCTAGTGCTTACCATTGCATACATTAAACTTCCTACTGCATTAGCATACGGTACACGAGATATATACTCCTTTTCTTCATCATTACTAGGACATAAACTTGAAGAAAGCTTGAAATGGGAAGCCAAATGGATTTTTACTGGTTTCACATTATTCATACCGAATCTCATAGGTATTTTCTCCACATACTTCTGTTGTGATAACCACAACTTACCATTTTTCTTGTATCTGTGTATCTCCATGCCCAAGATTTGTTTTGTTGCTCCTAGATCTGTCATATCAAATGTCTTAGCCAACTAAGCATTCAACCTGTTGATCTCAACCATGCTTTTTCTTGCTACAAGCATATCATCAACATATAACACCAAAATAATGAATATGTCGTTTTCCAACTTTTTAAAGTAAACACAATGGTCATACTCACTTCTTGTAAAATTGTGGCTCACCATGAAGGAATCAAACTTCTTGTACCATTGCCTGGGAGACTGCTTCAGGCCATACAATGAATTCTTGAGTTTGCAAACAAACCTTTTATTGCGATCCTGAACAAACCCTTCTGGTTGTTCCATATATATTTCCTCATCCAAATCTCCATGTAAAAATGTTGTTTTAACATCCCGCTGCTCTAACTCAAGATCAAGTAAAGCAACTAGTGCTAACACAATACAAATTGAAACAAGCTTAACAATTGGTGAAAAGATTTCATGAAAATCAATACCTTCCTTTTGAGAATACCCTTTTGCCACCAGTCTTGTTTTATACCTCTCAACTTTATCATCAACACCCTTTTTCAGTTTGTAGACCCACTTGCAACCTACAACCTTCCTTTCCTTCGGGAGTTGTACTAGGTCCCATTTTTTATTCTTCTTTAAGGCATCCATTTCTTCTTTCATTGTTACTTTCCATTTACCACTATCAGATACCTCTATTGCTTTCTGATAACAACTAGGTTCTCCATCTTTAGAAACCAAAGCAACAGATGAAACATAATAGTCATACCTCTTAGGAAAATTTCTGACCCATGTAGATCTCCGTAGAGATTGTTGCAACACTTCCTCAATTTCCTGGAATTTTTTTGTATCCTCATCTTCTTCTGCAAGAGCTTCTTCATGCTCCTTCTCTCCCGTAGATGATCGAGTCTCCAACTGGATTTGCTGAGTTTGTGGTACTTCTGTCTGTTTCACTTCAACATCTACTTCTGATTTTATGAGTGACAATTCATCAAATATGACATCTCTGTTAATGGTGATTTTGTGGGCAGTAGAATCCCAAAGTCTATATTCCTTAACTCTATCACCATACCCAACAAAGATAAACCTTTTTGATTTGGGATATAACTTAGAACGTTGATTTTTAGGAATAAGAGCATAGGATTCACAACCAAATATTTTAAGATTTGAATAATCACAAGGATGACTTGTCCATACCTCTTTTGGAATCTTACAATCTATTGCAATTGATGGTGATCGATTTACCAGATAATATGCTGTAAAAACTGCTTCTACCCACAATTCCTGCTGCAACTTGGCATTACTGAGCATGCTCCTTAGTCTCTCTAGAAGAATCCTATTCATGCGTTCAACAACACCGTTTTGCTCAGGAGTATAAACCGTGGTTTTATGTCTTTCGATCCCAACTTCCTTGCAATAATTTTTGAATTTCTTAGAAGTAAACTCACCTCCATTATCTGTTCTCAAACACTTGATTGACCTGCGAGTGCTCTTTTCAACCAAAGCTCTAAATTGCTTAAAAGCATTAAACACATCATCTTTTCTTTTAAGTAAATAGATCCACACCTTTCTAGAGTAATCATTTATAAATGTTACAAAATATGACGATCCTTCAAAATAAACTTTAGGAGATGGTCTCCAAACGTCTGAATGGATATAATCAAGGATACCTTTACTAATATGTCTTCCTGTTTTAAACTTTTGGCTAGACTGTTTTCCATAAATACAATGCTTGCAGAAATTCAAATTAAGAGATTTTAAGCTTGGAAGTAACTTACGGTCTACAGTACCTTAAGCCCTTTCTCGCTCATATGGCCCAAGTGCTGATGCCATAAACGAGTAGAGTCACTTGCACCTTCAGATACTACCGTTGCTTGATTTGATTCGGTTCTTCCTTCTCTCTGATAAAGATTCCCGATCTTTTTAGCCTTCATGACTACTAAGATGCCTTTGGACACCTTCAATACTCCACCTTGAACTGTAGATTTATAACCACTGGAATCTAGATCTCCCAAAGATATTAGGTTCTTTCTAAGTTCAGGTACACGCCTCACATCTATTAACGTTCTTACAATACCATAATACATTTTAACCCTGATACTACCAATCCCAACAATTTTATAAGAAATATCATTTCCCATAAAAACAACACTGTCATCTATAGATTGGTAAGTTGAAAACGAAATTTCTACGAAGACACATATGATTGGATGCATTAGAGTCTATTAACCAATCTTGATGATGATGTGAAACATTACAAGTAGATAATACCTCATCAACCATACCTGAACCTGAACTTGTTTCCGCCGAATTTGCTTCATTTGTGGAGTCCTCTTTGGATGCTTGTTTTCTTTTCCAACAATCCTTCTTGAGATGCCCTGATTTGCCACAATACCATCATTTTAGCTTACCCTTCTTTCCTTTTGACTTAGATCTTGATGTACCTCTCAGATTTTGCCCTCTTTCTGTATATCGTCCTCTAGCCACCATTGCTTCTGATGTTGAGGTTTCTTGACTGGGTTTTCTCCTCATCTCCTTAGACAACATAACTCCCACAACAGTGTCATAATCAATGGCGTCTGTTGTGCTAAACCACATAGATGTGACTAAATAATCAAGATTCAGGTAATGAACACAATAGTGTAACTGCTTTGTCCTCATCTTTGTATTTTACTTCCATACTAGATAATTGACAAATCAGAGTATTGAAAAAGTTTAAATGATCGACAATTTTTGTACCTTCTTTCATCCTCAAGCTATACAATTGCCTCTTCAAGAAGATTTTGTTTGTCAAGGAATTTGTTATGTAAAGGTTTTCCAATCTGTTCCATAAGTTTGTCGTTGTCTCCTCCAGCGATATTAAACAAAACTTCATTCGCCAGACATAAACGAATGGGACTGAGAGCTCTTGCATCCAGATCTTCTCAGTTCTCGTCCCTCATGCTTGCCTGTTTCTTTGTCTTGCCTGCCAACGCCTTTCGCAATCCTTGTTGTACGAGCAGATCCCGCATCTTGAGCTTCCATAGCTCGAAGTTGTTTTTCCGGTTGAATTTCTCTACCTCAAATTTTGAACTCTATACTTTTTCCATTAGCACAAACCGCCCAAAACTACAGCTTATAAAACCAAGTTTTTTTAAAATATGGAGGAACAATATTATATTTGAACCCTAAAATATTTAATTAAAAGGTTTAAGCCAAAGTACAAATATTTAAAATATTTGCCTTAAAACCTTTTACTAAACAAAGGTTCCACCTCACCTTTTATTAAAACATCCTCCACTTACTTATGTAGCTTTAAATGCGATTCTTCATAAAATGCATCTTGTGCTTACCACGTACTTTATGAATATAAGGCAACCATACTTAAAAATAAGGCGATCATACCTCCCGAGTCCAATGCATATACCTTGAAATCAATTTAAATGACTTTCCACGGCTATCACACCTGCCTCAAATCGTGAGGAGCGATGGTCCACTAGTATTGTGCCTCCCATATACCTCAGAGAGCGATGGTCCTGAAAACGTTCGGTTCACTAGTATCGTGCCTCAGACAAGGCTCTGGCAGCAATAATCCCCAAAAATCTGGAAAATGTAAGGCTGAGACGAATTATTGCCCCTCCATCAAGACTCGGGAGCGATAGGGCAAACAATATCGCCCTTTCTCCACTCCAGCAGAGTATGCTCGTCCTCTGCCTTACGGTTTGCTTGACTTTGATCCAACGACCTTATGTTTCCTCTGCTCGTGACAGACAGTCCTCTTTACAGGTCTTTCTTCTTCGCTCTCAGATCCTTCTACTCTGCGCTCTGATACCACTTGTTGGGCAGCGGAAGCATAAACAAAACAAGATTAAACGGCAGAAAGATACAAGACAACAATCACAGACAAAGAACACAGCGAATTTATGTGGTAAAACCCTTCAAAGGGGAAACATCCACGGGGCAATGATAATCAGTTTTCTTATTGTTCAAGGGAGAATTACAACAGCCAAACTCGGCTTACGACCATCTCTCACACTCATCCCACACACTTGCCTCTATAGGCCTACATAGATATGAAGCATATCTCAAACAGTTACATAAATTTAATGTGCAACTAACCAATTCTATTTTTAGCTGATTTGGTTCAACTGAATGCAGAATAACAGGAGCCTAGAAATCCGCCCATATCTAAATTCATGGGAAATTTGTTGGCACCATTTCAACAATTGTTCTGTGTAAATGAAATCACTTCTTTTAAAAATTGATTTTTTAAAATTAGAAGATGAACACCCCCACACAAAGTGTTAGGCAATGTGTGCATTTACCTATGGTTTTAGAGCCTGTGTGGTGTGTGTAAATGAAAATGCATCCACCTGCAGTTTCATAGCCTATGTTGTGTGTGAATGAATTTTTTTGATTCAATTGGAATGAATGACAACCGTCTGGAAAATTGTTTTACAGTAGAGTTCATATATCGATTATGTTCTTCGGCTGGAAAAGCTCAGTGCTTAAGGACAAGCCCATGCTTATTAGCCTTTACTATTTAGGCATCCATTTCTGACCATGGCTTGAGAGGTTCACACCAGCAATTTATGAATTTACGTGACAAGCTAAAACTTACTTACCCCTACCAAATATAATGACATCCTTCCCATTTCCTTTTTGGCAATACTTGTTTCCGCTGTTTTGTAAAATTGTGAAATGGTTTTCATGGGGCACCTGTTTTCAATTTCAATGCTATTAGACTATTTTTACCAAAGAAAATGGTTGGTAGATAAACCAATCTAGATCAGTAATTTTTTTTTCGCTTTCAACAAAGTTTTCAACTTGTTTAGCTTGCATTTTATAGGATTGATTTGCATTTCTGCCGAAAAATGTTCCAATACATTTACATAGAAAAACTTCAGACTCCACAAAACCCTTGCTGCAACGAGGACTTGAGGATCGGGGGACAATTTATCTTCTGTTGTGAATGTCTGTTAGCTCATGCCTAGTTGCTTCGATAGCTTTGTATATGTAGGGTGAAAATATTTTTTGTTCCAGGGATGTATTGTGGCCATGCCTTTTTGTATATTCAGCATATGCTTACGTGGAACACTGAAAATGCCTAATGGGTGCAGGTAATTTATGATAGATCTTCTGGGCGAAGCAGAGGATTTGCATTTGTTACAATGAGCACCGTTGAAGAGGCTGAAGCAGCTATTAAAAAGTTTAATGGCTTTGTAAGTGAGGGAATGTATTCTTTCTTAAGAGTTGCCTACTTGTTTCCAATACAAGCATTGTTTTCTAAATCCTATTTTTTCACACAGTTGATATGAATTTTTAACTAGTTTTCTAGAAAATTTTCTGTCCTGATTGTCTTAGATTGGTTAAGAAAGCAAAGGTAATCAGATTGACTCAGATCGATAAAGATGTGAGCTAATGTGTTCCTAAGCACAAAAAACAAATCAAGGAAAAAATGTTAGGAGCTTCCTGTGTTTGGTTAGTCAATTGTTAGCAGTTTTCTGACTGAACTGAGTTGGTTGGCCTTTTATCAATGCAGGAAATAGATGGGCGCAGTTTGAGGGTCAACTTTCCAGAGGTTCCTAGACTACAAAATGGGAGGAGCCCAGCAAGGTCACCTTCTAATTTTGGTGGCTTTGTTGACAGTCCACACAAGGTTTATGTTGGTAATCTTGCATGGAGTGTAACCTCAGAAACTCTTAGAGAAGCATTAAACGGAAAAGGGAATGTGTTGGGTGCAAAAGTTATACAGGATCGTGAAACAGGAAGATCGCGAGGGTTTGGATTTGTTTCTTTCTCATCAGAAGCTGAAGTAGAGGCTGCTGTTTCTGAAATGGATGGATTGGTAACTGCTATTATCTCTCTAGTTTTTTTAATTCAAATTTCAAGATGCATCGAGCTAATATTTCACTTTTTTCTCTGTTAGGAATGAAATGTTTTATTATCTATTTCTAAATTTCTTAGATGATTAAGTTTTAATAGTATGATAAAAATTTAACTCAAGCATGCACATTATTGATTCAATCCATTGGTTTGTTCTGTGTTGGTTCCAGGAAGTGGAAGGTCGATCTATACGAGTGAATGTAGCTAAGTCTAGGTCAACTGAAGGTCAAAGCTATTGATCATCAATGGATAATAACCTACAGGAGTGATTTCTAAGAGCCACGCGCTTGTGTAGGGTTTACTAAATATGTCCTAGTGAAGGTGGCATTGCATCTCGTTTGGACATGGGAAATTCAACATCCTTCCTCTGTCTTTCTCATTGCAATCATGCTGTATGGAAATCTTTGATATCTACCCAATTAGATCATATTTGCTATGGCTTTATGCAGTTACTGTTTCATAATATATTCAAAAATTTAGTCACGGAGAACATTTCTTTTGTGAGGAGAGTTTTTTTGTTTTTATTGATCTCAGAAAAGTTGTCCTTGTTACTTTATACAATCAGTCTCATTCTGGTAAATCCTGATCAATTCCGGAACATAAGTACTGTTGAGTTTAGCTTCTGGTTAGTTGATGCGGCTATATGATTGCCTTACAATTATTTTGCGAGCACTTTGGGCACACACTGCTTATGACTAATTTGCTCTCTTTAGAGGCATTTTGAGTTTGCCTTTGATGACTGGGAAGTAGAGCTGAAGAGTAGATTATGTTATTGGCAATTGTCTTTTTTATGATTGATTGAGCACACTAATACCAATCTGATACAGAGTTTTGTAGTGTTGCATATAGAATTTAGTATCTACCACAATTTAGTCCTTTCTATTTATCTTTTTTCTTTTTCCCCGACTTTGCTTTCAAGATACAAATCTGTATATAAGATTGAACCCAAACAAACTCAATTCCTGACCCTACATTGGTTGAAATGGCTTTGGAAATTTTAGATTTTATCTATATCTCTCAGTCTTTCTTACATTCGTTACTGCAGTGTATTGATCTGAAATAAGACAAAATATAAGATAGATGAGTTTTGTGAGTAATGACAACCTGAACATAGCACTGAAATCAGACCACTCATTTATTGGAAGAACTTCCATTCTGAAAATGGTTTTTTCCCTTGTAATGACAATGCTGTTACAAAACGCGTAGAACATTATGCAATGTTACCTGAAATACAGAGGTTGCAAAGGTTTATAACTGTTTATTCGAAATCATTTAAATATCAAAACAAGGTTATATATTTATGTATTCTGTGTTGCCAGCGGATGCGTCCCTGGCCCTAAGAAACCTGTCCTTGTGGATGTGCATCCTAGAGAGATGTCTCCACATCCAGGAGACACATCTGTGTCTCCTCATCCCAGGGAACATGTTCCACATCCCATGTGTGGGAAGGTGCGCTGACTAAGGATGGCTTAGGCCTGTACGGAGATTGGCAAAGCCACCTTTCTCCAGTCCTTTGGGGCTCTGGACAAGAATAATTTTAAGGATGGAAATTTATTCCAAAATGTAGAAACCATGGCCAATCTTACTAGTCTTTAGTATTCAAACTATAAAATGTTTGGGGATATTTTTGTAAAAGTATTCAAATTTCTAAGGAGTTTATGTAGTTTCTATAAAATTTGGGCTATTTTTAAGGTTAAATAATTTTATTCTATAGAATTTGGGTGAATCACTTATAGAAAAAATGGAAATTTGCGAATCTTTTTTTGGAAAAAGCATGGAAAATTAGCCCATGAGCGAAATTTAGCCCTTAAAATTTTCCCTGGCTCTGGGACGTCTCAGGTTCAAGTCCAGTGCTGGCGGATGGACTCCTTGCACTAGCTAGGAGTTTTTCAGTGAGATGGTTGGATTCCAATGCAGTAGGAGGAGCTTGGATTTGTTGGAAGGTATGGCTCCCCAACTGGCCGCTGGCAGGTCATTGATGACTGCCCAAAGAACTTAGACCAAAGCAATTGTGGAGGTCAAACCTCTGAATGAAAAAAAAAGACCATTGCTATCCCTTCGAAACCATATGAAACTATGATTAATACAATCTAATCTCATAACTAGTATTCTTATTTATAAGGTCTGATCTGCGTTTTCAACGTCCAATGATTTGATTTAATATCTGATATTCTCATTTTCAAGATCCCATCTGTTCTCCATGTCCAGTGATTTGGTTAGACATCCAAATTGCACTTAACACCCCATGTGATCTATTACTTGCATTTGTCTGGTAAGTTATCATAAGAATCCGGGCTGCATATTTCATATCCAACACGCAGATTTCATGCCTAACATGCTGACATAGAGATTTAGTTTATTTATTTAATGTCTACTTGTAAAAAGGTTGGCTTTGTGTTTTCTAGAGATTGAGTTTATTTATTTAATGTCTACTGTTAAAAAGGTTGGCTTTGTGTTTTCTATTGGCTCGGAAACCTACAAGAAGGATCCAACCCGTGTGTCTATTGCCATATGCCAAAATATAGATTATATAGATTGTAAGCCTACTGCAAGATTCAGGACGTGCCAAAATATAAACTGTAATCCTACTAACTTTTGTCGAGATTTTTACTTCCTACAACTGTGTAACCTTCCCCTAAGTTTTGGCAGAGTCATATATTGTTGTTCAAAGATATAAAATTTGGTTGTATAACTCATATATTGTTGTTCAAAAATATAAAATTTGGTTGTATAATTCATATATGGTTGTTTAAAGATATAAAATTTGGTTATTGTTGTTTAAAAATATAAAATTTGGTTGTATAATTCATGTATGGTTGTTTAAAGATATAAAATTTGGTTTTATAACTCAGAACATGGGTTTTCATGTTATAAATGTTCAGTGGTTTATAATAATAATAATATTCTACTTTTAAGGTTACAAGACATTAAATTGGTGTATGAGATTCTTTTGTTTGTGGGACAAGAAACCTCCTTTGCACAACGATTTGACTGCTAAAGTCTATGCCCACCTTCCACTCCCATGTATCATGATACTCCTTGATTTCAAAGAAAGGATTTCTGCCATTGAACCCACACTTGTACCTGTACCATAAACCTTAACTACTTAAACATGTATTCATATAAATAACTAAGTGTAGACATGCACATATACACATAAATACCTAGTATTTTCATTTTTAAGGTTTACTTTGCCTCTTCATACCCAACTGTTTGATTTAAGCTATGATTTGCATTTTCCATGTTCTATGATTCATTACACGAATCTTTGTCCAAGAAATTATTATCGGAATCTGCCTTACATATTTTGTATTGGATGTTTATATTTTAATGTCTAATCTATCTATTGTGTCTTTTTATTTTTGCATACAACCTATTACAAATTAACATGTATGTCTAATTCCAATATAAAAATTGGATATATGTATTTTTGTGCATACACCCTATTACAGAATAACATGTATGTCTAATTCCAATGAATATATAAAAATTGGATATTTGTTTTTTAATTGCATTTCATAGTAACATGTATATTTAGTGCCAAAATATAAATTAAATTGCTACTTATATGATTCATTATTACCAAAATATACATGGTACATCTTCATTATTACCAAAATATACATTGTACATCCATTTTTTTTTTAAGATTTCACTTTACATTCCTCTGGGCATAGCCGTATACATTCATGTGGGTTTCAACATAGCCATATTGTTTAAGTGTTACCTTTAAATATTATAAAGTTATTTCACCGTGTAATGTTCAATATAGTAAAATCAATTCTTATAAATTAAGCAGGCATTTTGTATACTTTTAGATAAAATAAAAGTAGATATCATTTTCATTTTTCATTATATTATCAATACGAGGAATACGTTATAGGGTCATACATAAAAGTTAAAGAGATCAAGTATCTTATAGTGTAGGTGGATGAAAAACCCTTTAAGTTCTTGCTATCAATTAAGTTCTTGCTATCAACTACGGTTAAGCCATAATTAGTAACCGCAACCATGTGTGGGGATGTGTGGGGATGACTCTCCTACCAACCAACATCCCAGCCATTGCCATTGAGAACCCTCTAAGCCGTTAATCCTTTTATATCAAGATTGCCCAAACAAAAGATATTTTACTCTCTTCAACCCTCTAAACATTCAATCAATTATCTATGTCAACTTTTAATATTTTTATATCAAGATTGCCCCCAACAAAAGAAAAGATATTTAAGTCCTTTCTCCACATTCATTAAGTAACTTCATTTATGCCAAAAAAAAAAAAAATAAAAAATAAAAACTCCTTATATAGGTTATACTTTTCATTCAAGTCATTAACTAAGTCATTAACTTTTAATCATGTAGTTTTAAACATTTTCTTTGTTTAATTTTTCACCAATTTTTTTTTTTTCATTTTTTTCTTTTATATTAAATTATTTAGTTATTTATCATATTACTTTATTTAGTATAACTTATTGTTATTTCTAACATCATTTATTTATTTTCCNGGATCGCACCCGGCTTGAGCCACACCAACCCTTAACATGGTTGGATTTTTTGTCCCCGCAGGTTTCGAACCGGTGACTTTAACAACACGGAGTGGCTTAACAACACACTCCGTCACCGACTGTCCTACACCTCGGGGACCTTATATAATATTTATTACTTATTATTAAATTAATCAATTAATATAGGGCATTACATATGGTTTATATCATATGTAACATCCCTCCTAGCTAAGGACAACTACTCAGTCAACCGGTGAAATTTTTTTTTTGAAGTGTGTGCGCGTGTGTAGAAGAAACTACCCCCCTCGACTCTAGTTCAACACTCGAACCACAGGACACAAGTCAGACAAATACAATCAAGATGACCCAACCCATCATAACGACAACAAGAAGTAATGCCCCTGAACAGGAGGCGGGCAATTATTGGCGATAGGCAGAGACAGCATAGGGGAAGGGTAAGAGTTTTACAGACACGGAAAAATTAAGCAGATACGGATTAAGGAAGGGAGATGGTCTGAGTTATGTTTTCCCTTTTTTTTTGTTGTTGTTTTTTTTTTTGAAAGTTCAAAAAGTTAAGGCCACACTGAAAGATCCCCCCGGTTTCTAGGCTTAGGGTTTAGATTTTTGGCTAGACAATAATTGGTTAGGGTAAAGCTTAAAGTTTTCTACAGGCGCTTAAGACTTAGGGCTAGCTAGGCTGACTCCATCAACCCCCTTTAATCGCGACGTGCCCTTCAGGTCGCACCACGTGCGCCAAGGGTGCCACTCGCCTTTTAGAATTTCGTTGTGCGACGTGCCCTTCAGGATGCACCACGTGCTCCAAGGGTGCCACTCGCCGACTGAACTGATTGGTAGACCTCTATAACCCCT
>ML808559.1:160034-197365 GCA_009831015.1 Picea engelmannii | reverse complement strand
TAACATGAATAACATGAAGCATGTATTATGTTTCCTTTATTGATGATTTCGCTTGCAAGACTTGGATCTACTTTTTAAAGACCAAGGATGAGGTCTTTAGTAGGTTTCAAGAGTTCAAATCTCTAGTTGAAAACTAGACATGGAAGAAGATCAAAGCCTAGAGATTAGACAATGGGGGAGAGCATACCTCCAAGGATTTTGAGGTTTTTTGAAGGAGACATGAGTCAAAAGGGAGATGATAGTTTAATACAACCCACAATAGAATGGAGTTGCAAAGTGGAAGAATCAATCCATCATGGGGGATGCTAAAGCCATGATTCATGACTAGGGCTCGCCAAAGTTTCTTTAGGAAGAGGCATGCAACACACCATTGTACATCCATAAATGGTTTTTCATAGGATCTTGGTGGACAAGAGACCATAGAAGGCATTCACTAGTGTGTTCAACTAGAGGTGAATCGATTTTTCATCTTTTGTTTGTCCAGTTTATATCCATGTATCAGTAGAGAAGATGGCCAAGTTGGATCCCTTCAACATGAAGGATTTATTACTGGGTTACAATGAGATTTCAAAGGCTTACAAGGTCTATATTCCAAAGAAGAGGAAGACAATAGTAAGAAGTGATGTAAAGTTCGAGGAAGACTTTGCATCGAGGAAGTCTCATAAGCCTATTCTAGTGACAGAGGATGAGGAGTAGGAAGCTTCAAAGGTTGAGCTAGCACCACCAATGATTTCTAGAGCATATAACAACCTTTAGGTGAAGAGGGGGAGACAATATCCCCTTCCACTTTTGTTAAGAGACCTCAATGGTTAACTCAGACATTGAGGGATGTTCAAGAACATGTTGAGACTCATAGGAGTACATTTAGAGAGAGTAGATCCCCGGATAAATTTCCAAACTATATCACATTGATGAGTAGCATTCAAGATTTTGATCCTTTTAGTTTTCATGAGGTAGTAGACTAACATGTATGGTAGTATGACATGGTTGAGGAGTACACCTCCATCATGAGGAATGATGTTTGGGATAGAGTGTCAATACCAAAGGGGAAGTGAGTTGTGAGTTCCAGGTGGCTCTACAAGACCAAGCATGTTGCAGATGGCAACATTGAGAAGTTCAAAGTGAAGTTTGTGGTGAGAGTATTCTCTGAGAGAGGGAGTGGACTATGAGGAGACTTTTTCTCTAGTCGTCGGGTACACTTCCATTAGAGTAGTTATTTCCTTGGTTTCATTTATGGGATGGATGATACATCATATGATGCAAAGGCAAATTTCATTGATGGGATCATTAAGGAGAAATATACATAGAGCAACATGAGAGCTTTGAGGTAAGTGGGAAGGAGTCCCATGTGTGCAAGCTTAAGAAAGCCCTGTATGCACTCAAGCAGGCACCAAGAACATGGTATCCTAGTATTGATGGATATCTGTAGAGTATGGGCTTCACCAAAAACGAACCAAATTCTAACTTATAGTACATATTTGTTGAGACTAATTTGCTCATTTTGGTGTTGTATGTAGATGACTCATTTTTTATAGGTGTAGAAAAACTCATTGTAGGGTGAAAAGTAGACATGGTAGATGGGTTTGAGATGAAGGACATCGACATGATGCATTACTTCTTGGGATTGAAGGTTTTGTAGAGATCACAATATTTTCCTTGGGTAGTGTAAGTATGTAGTTCAAATCCTTGAGAGGTTTTAGATGGAGCACTGCGAACCTATGTTGACACCCATAATCACTGATTTGAAGAAGGTGACGACCTTCATATTGAGATTTGGTGGGTCCCACATTGTACATGCATGAGATAGTTTCTTTGATGTATTTGGTTAACACCAGGCCAAATATATGTTTTGCAATGAACACCTTGAGTCAATTCATGGTGGAGCTAAAGCATGAGCATTGGGTAGCAACAAAACATGTGCTCAAATATTTGAGGGGCATAGTGGAGTATGGTATGAGATATCCTGGAAGTGGTGAATGAAGTTGTAGGGGTATTCAAACTCATATTGGGAAGGTAGTGCAACAGATAAAAAGAGCACCTTAGGGTGCTACTTTAGCTTGGGATGAACGATAATATCCTGGTTTAGTAGAAAACAAACTTTTGTAGCACTTAGCTCAACAGAGGCAAAGTACATGGCGATGAGTACTACTAGTTGTGAGGCCATTTGTCTTTGCAAGTTACTTGCAGGATTGTCTAATCAGGATTTGGATCCCATAGTCATTTACTGTGATAATAAGAGTTGTATAAAACTCTATAAGAATCCATTATTTCATCACAAGTCGAAGCATATAGAGATTATATATCACTTCATGCGAAACATGGTTCAGAAGAGAGTTATGAAACTCCAATATATTCCCATGGATCAACAGGTAGATGATATTTTGACCAAGCCCTTGACAAAATGGAAGTTTGAGGCATTTAGAGACAGAATTGGATTGGTGCATAATTCTTTCCTCGCTAAGAGGGAGTGTTGAGAAATATAGTGCAAATAGAAACCTTGACACAAGTTCAATGTGAACATGTAAGAAGTAGTTTGTGATATTTCTATTTTTGAAAAGTAATTCTATTTTGTAATTCACTTTAGTAAAAAAATGAAAAGTCTTATATTTAGCAATTGAGTCTAAAAAGTGCATTTCATGCATGCCCTACTTATACTAGGAGTAATTTTAAAATTAGATAAGGGTTTTGGTTTCAGCTAAAAGCATAAAGACATGTCAAGATAGAGAGTTCATACACATGAATGGTTGAGTAGAGAGAGAGAGAGCGAGAGAGAGATTTTTAGGCAAAGGGGAATCCATGCAATAGGAAGTTCAGTGTAGGTTGCAGTACAAATCTTTATAGTCTATATGGACATGCCGTACAATTATCAATACAGTTTCTATAGCCATGCCATGCAGTGGTACATGTTGTACTTTCTCAACATAACGTTCCACTTAGTTTAGGGTGGTTTCATTAACCATGCAACCACTTTTTTTGCAGCGTTTGGAGGTTTCCTTGTAAGTTTTTTCGAAGGAATGAAATGTTGATTTGAAGGAGTAATTACCTATGTATGTGTAAAACTATTTTATGATTTCTCTATTTAATTTACAACTATTGTGTGATTGATGCTATGTTATGAAATTTAATTTCAGTATTGATTAAATTGATCAATCTACTTGTTTAATTGAGATCATAAGGACTTTAGTCACCTATGACAGGCCAGGAATGGCATAAAAGATAACTCCACACTTGATGCTTATTGCATTAAGATTAATGGTGAATAAATATAAAGCAAACAAATGATAGTCTTCCATAACCGAAGACATTTTCTATCACCTACGACTCTTCATATGTACATTACTGTTACAAAATGAAATCCCAAGGATTACATGTCCAACATTCCCCCTCTTAATCCAGAGGGGTGTGTGAGAGTCCAAGCTGTTAAAAAAAAAAGATCACAGAGCAACAAAATAATACAAATGTGGAAATAAAACACAAAAGATACATATTAAATTGAGACACAGATATACGTGGTTCACCTAGTATGAGATACGTCCACCAGAGAAATTGCCAGATCCTTCCTTTATTATTATCCAACAAATGAAGGGATACAACCTACAACACACCCGCTGTAACTTCCTCTTCTTTCTCTCACAATATCCTCACTTAGAATACAATATTCACAATGATACATAGCCGCAATACATTTTCCTCATAAAAAGTGGGTTGCCTTCTAGGGAAAAAAACCTAACATAAATTCTACCGTCATATTTGTAACCTTATAATGAACAGTCCAGATTTATAATGAAATTACAATATACATTTACAAGACAATTTTTCCATCCCCCCAAACCCCGCAAAGGGGGTAACCCCCTTCTGCACTCCCCCGCGTGGAGGAGTGTACATTCTTCCGGGGTGTAAAGTATTCATGGATTATAAACACGGCTGAAAACAAAGACCTTTGAATCAAGAAGATAATCAGGCTCCACAACCAAAACAAACATCATTCCGAACTTCTCAAAATTTTCTCTTCCAAGTGCTTTGGTGAAGATGTATGCAATTTGCTCATTTGTGGAACAATGTCTTAAGTGAATAGTCTTGGCCTCTACATGATATCGAATCAGGTGATACTTTGTGCTGATGTGCTTAGTTCGATCATGGAATCTAGGATTATTGGCCAACTTGATTGCAAAAGTATTGTCAACTAGAAGAGGAGTAGAATTCACTTGTTTCTCTTGCAAATCTTCAAGTATTTTTTTGAGCCACACAATTTCCTTCGTCACTTCTACAACTGCCACATATTCTGCCTCTGTTTTGGAATCTGCTAGAACTGATTGTTTTCGTGATCTCCAGGAGATAGATGCTAATCCAACACTCATGAGACAACCTGAAGTTGATACTCTAGTTTCTTTATTCCCAACAAAGTCTAAATCATAATATCCGATTAGATTGAAGTCATCCACCTTAGAGTACTTGAGTTCCTTTCAAGTATTTTAGAAGTCTTTTTGTAGCATACTAATGTCCTTCACAAGGATTTTGCATGAACTTGGAAAGAATCCCAACAAAAAATGAAACGTCTGGTCTATTGGTAGCAAGATAGAAAAGACTTTCAAAAGCTGTCTATACTTGGTTGCATCGTCAAATTCATTTCCTTCTTTTGATGTGAGTTTCAAATTTTGTTTCATTGGAGTAGAAACATGATTCCACTCAACCATGCCAAACTTGTTCAATAGTTCTCCATTGTACTTCTTCTGGGAGATGAATATGTACCTTTGATTTTGAATCACTTCAATACCCAAATAGTAGTGAAGATGTCCCAAATCTGTCATCTTGAAGCCTTTCTTCAACTCTTTCTTTATGGATGGAATGTAGCTCTCATTGTTCCCTATTATAAACATATCATCTACATATACGACAAGATATACAACAATTTTTCCAATTTTCTTGACAAACAAAGTTGCATCGTCAATATTGAAATGCTTGAAATTCAATTTTAGAAGATGCTCAGTTAACTTTTCATACCATACTATCGGCGCTTGTTGTTAAAGTTTAAGCTATTATTAGGTTACTTTCAATTTACTAGATAACAATAGCATAGACAGGATCACTGAGAGAAACACAATCACAAGAGTACACAAGCATTTATCCTGGGAAACCCTCAAGGGGAAGAAAACCCAGCAAAACTTCCTTAATATAGATAGCCAATACAATGCCAAGATAATGAACCAGACAACAGAGAATATCCAACACTGAGCAACACGCCTCTCTCTCTTCCTTCTTCCGGCAACCGACAACTGCAACTTCGTTCAAAATTTGTGCACTAGATGAGTGAGCTGAGTGTGTATCTAAATGAGGCGCTGGCCTCTCTTATTTATACAATTCTGGCACGTGTGGAAGTGTCTCTTCACTGGTAGGGCCAACTTCTTCATCTGGGTGGTTATAACCACCTTTAATATATTTTGGAGACTCTTTAATATATTATGGGGCCGACTTCTTATTTAGCCTATTACAATAAGGGTTTGACCAATCTGCAAAAGGGGATTTGGTCATTTACAATACCCGACATGATCAATCCACAAAAGGGGATTGATATAATCAATAATAAATATATTTTATCTTTATCCACAAAAGGGGATACAAATATTCTTTGCAGTTACACAATATTTTAACACTTGTTTCAAACCATATAAGGATTTGATGAGCTTTCATACCTTATGTTCTTGTCCCTTCACAACAAAACCTTCTGGTTGAGACTTGAACACATTATCTTTCAAGTCTCCATCCAAGAAAACAATCTTCACATCCATTTGATGAATTTTCCATCCATTTTGTGCTACCATAGAAAATAGAGTGCGGATGGTAGCCCATTTTGCTGTGGGAGAAAAAGTCTCCTCATAATCAACACCTTCTTCTTGTGCAAATACTTTTTCCATGAACCTTGTTTTGTGCTTGTCAAGTGAGCCATCTAATTTGTACTTGTTCTTGAATACCCACTTGCAATTGATTGGTTTGGTTCCATATGGAGGATCCACCAACTTCCATGTCCCATTCTTGATGAGAGAATCATATTCCTTATGCGTGGCTTCTTTCCATTTATCATGAGAAGTGGCTTCTTTAAAGGAAGTCGATTTATGGTTAGTAGATAAATTCAACTCACAATCATATGAAACATCCATGTCATCTACATCACTTGAGTTTGAATTATCTACATTACCTCCATCTTGTTTTGAGGGCATTGTGGTTACTTTCTTTCCGACCTCATTAGGATGAACACTTTCAAGTGTTTTTGTGAGACATTTTGGTGGACCTTTCTGAGATGGTCCAGGTTGCTGAACTGATTGAGATGGTGCTGAGTTCTCATTAGGCCTCTGCTTTTCAATCCTCTCGATCACATCATCTAACTGAACCTCAGGTTTTGATGAAGCGACATGAACTTCTTCATGTGGGGAAGATGGTGCTTCAAAAGGAGATTTCAAAGATTGACCCAAGATAGGTACCCCCCTTCAAGATGTGGAATCTCATCATCCAATTCATGATATATCTTTACACAAATGAATCTATCTAGATGATCAAGATGCCTCTCAACAATTTCGTCTTTCTTGGAGGATTCAAGCAAGATTACATCTCTGGAAAGGATGAATTTATTGTTTGTCTCATCGTAAAGATGATATCCCTTGGTGGTATTTGAGTACCCCAAGAAGATGCACTTCCGACTCCTTACATCAAGATTGCTTCTTTGCTCCTTAGGAATCAAGGCATAGCAGGTGGAACCAAATATCCTGAGATGCCTCACAAGAGGAATGTGGCCATGCCATATTTCATATGGAGTCTTGTTTTTAAGAGCATGATATGGACACATGTTTTTGACATAAACCGTACATAGAACTGCATCAACCCAAAACATCAATTTAACATTCTTGAAAAATATCATGGAACAAACCATATTTAGGAGTGTCATGTTCATTAATTCAACCACACTGTTCTATTAGGGATTGTATGGAACTATGGTTTGATGTTTGATCCCATGTTGCTGAAGGTAGATTTCAAATTCATTAGATGTATATTATCTTCCGTTATCAGTGCAAAGAGATCCAATATGAGTTTGAGCTTCATTTTGAATCCATACATGAAATTTTTTAAATGTTTCAAAATCTTGTGATTTATCTTTCAACAAGTAGACCCAACACATCTTGGTGTAATCATCAACAAAATTCATGATATATTTGTTTCCATTTGCAGAAGGAACAATCATAGGGCTACACAAATCATAATGAATGAGTTCAATTTTTCTACACGCTCTAGAAGTAGAATCATGAAAGGGTTGTTTGTTGTGTTTTCCAAGGATACAAGTATCACATTGCTTCAATTTCCTAGGAATAATATGCAGACCAAAAGCAACATTTTTTTCTCAACAAACGAAAAATTTCATAATTAATATGGCCAAATATAGCATGCCACAAAAGACTAGATGGCATTATACTTGAGTCATGGAGAGAGAGGTATGCAACAATTTGTGTATGGGAAACTATTCCTTTCAACTTCAACAATTTTTCATCTTCCATTCAGGTCACGACAACCATGTTGTATGGATACTTCCTTATTTCAACTTTGCCATCGAACATATGAACAAAGTGGCCTTACTGTCTAATGTGCACAATGGACAACAAGTTTCTTTGCATATTAGGAAGATAGAGTACATTGTGAAGAAGAAAATCCGTGAGTCCAGACAACTTAAGCCTGATGGTGCCCATTCCCGAAGGCTTGAGACTTGATCTATCTGCAAAGTACACTATGCCATCTATATTGTCATCGAAGTCTTGGAAATTTCATGTGGGAGTTTACACTTATGTCAAGAATCCATGCATCTCCCCAAGAAGAAAATGAAGTATTAAACAAATCTTCAGTTACTCTTATATTTCAATGGGAAACAACATAATGAACATGTACTTTACCTTTCAACAGGTCTTAGGTTCTATCTCTTTCTTCTTCTTCTTTGATCTTCTCCCATGGAAATATGCAATCAGTGGCTTCATGTGACCTATTCCTTATGCAATGGGTACAATGAAGATTAGATTTATAGGGATGATGCCAACCCCCCCTCCCTCTGAGCCACGTCCTTTCTTTTATGAATGGAATGAAGCAAAATATCTTCTTGAATCTAGTCGGTACAGGTAGAATCTATAATTGCTTCAATTAGGGTTTGTACTACAAAATATGGTCAAAAGATGAAAGGAAGGTTACAAACTACAAAGCCAATACGTGCCCATTCACTGGTAATATCTCAATAGGGAGTTGATGATGATGTTCTCCATCTCGAATACCAAGGAATTCCAGTTATCTTGAATATCTCTTTTAACACCACCATCCTCCAATGCGTTTGAAAACCGATAGAAACATATCAAAATTAAGAAACCCAAACAAAAATATGAGGCAATAATAAATCCACAAGCACACATAGGGAGACTAAAAACTAATGCAAAAGGATTCAAAGGAAAATGGCATTCTCTGTTCAAACGTTTCCAATCTTCCAACACCATCATAGGCCAACAAAATAGATATCCAACAAACTACAAACTTAAAGCGTCGTTGCATGCCATCATTAAACTTGTTCATGCAGTCGATCAAGATGAAGAAAAACATGCAACATTTTGGCATGATACTATCAAAGCTGCATGGAGGAAGTGGGACTAGCGAAAATGGTGAACAATTACGCTAACTTGGTTACATAGAATTAGGGTTTCGTTAGGGTTTTGGTAGAATGTTGCATGAGACAAGTGCTACATGAGTGCAATCACATGAATTGTGGAGAATCATCTAGATATTGTTGCCAGAGACAATGTGCAAGCTAGTTGGTGAGAGGTAAATTGGTGAGGTGGATTGAGAATCGAGCAAAGAGAGGGTAGAGGGACTAGAATGTAGAGGTACTAGAAGGCACAAAGACAAACATTTCATTCTATGGAAATGAAACTCCCAGGGAAAATATTCATGGAGTAAACCACAACTCTAATACCATTGACATGCCAAGGATGGAAAAAAACATAGCTCTATACTTGATACTTATTTCATTAAGATGAATGGTGAATAAATACAAAGCAAATGACCGATAGCATTCCATAACCGAAGATGTTTGCTTTGTATTATTCACCATTCATCTTAATGCAATAAGCATCAAGTGTGGAGTTATATTTTCTGCCATCCTTGACATGTCAGTGGTATAAGAGTTGTGGTTTAACTCCATGAATCTCTGCCCTAGGTGTTTAACTCAACACGTCCAACAATCTAAGCTTGGAATTTTTACGCATAGTTATGTGCATATACATACAAATGCAATATGCATGAATATGGATGCATAAATAAAGAAAAAATAACCAATACAAATAGCCACTTGCATTAATTAGAGATGATGTGGGTTTAAACACTAAATTAATAAATTAAAGGATTCTAATGCTTAAGAAAATACATTGACAAAGATAACAAAAATGCATCAATTGATTTGATGTATTTTTGGTCACATATGTGATTCCATTTGGGCCCTTCTCTAATCAATTTGAGCACTTTTGGTGTAGCGTTGTATTCATTTCAACCCCAAACGATTCTTCTTGCGGTTAGAGATTCTTTTTTGGGACCATTAGTGCCCTTATTTTTTGTGGATGAAATTTTTGATTGGTCAACCTCTTCCCCTATTTATTGCTTACACCTTGCAAACAATGACTTTATCATGTTATTCCCAACCCTATTTGTCATGGATTCACTACCTTCTCACAACATTGCATAGAAAAACACCCTTTTCCCTCTATATTCTTGTGGTTTGCTCCCCAACGCTTGTTCTTAAGGGAAAACAAAAATATGATGCAAAATTATTAACAAATCTCCCTAGATTTGTGGATTGACATTTTTTCTCTTTTTAATAGTGAAATGGTATAAATATGTTTCTCCTCGCACTTTTTGATGTCTAAATTTTTTTTTGCATGGTATTTAGCTTCTAGGTTTTCTATTTTCTTTACACATGTTATTGGATCATGCTTGGGTCTTTCATATCCACTGGCCTCTTTCAAGGAGGCACTGTGTTAGGAAACAAACACCTAAATAACTTGAAAATAGAAAGAGAAGTAACTCCACGCCTTGAGAATTAGATAGAAGAATGAAATATAAGCACCTTTGAGGGGTCAACCTCCCTTTAGAATAGAAAAAATGAACAAGATGAGATGATTCTAAAAACTAGGTCTCCTTGTAATATATAGGAAATAAATGGTACGATTACAATTAAAGGTATAGCCGACAACATTAATATAACAACATAAATGTAATAACTCAATATCCAAGGTTTTATCTAGGTCTTAACATGAGGCTTTATTCTTAACATGGGGTTGTGTCTAAGTATTAAAATGCCCCTCCCCTTCAAACAAGTGTTGCGCTCAACACTTGATTAATTGTGAATGTTTCCACATGAAGAACTCATCTACCCATGCCACCTCTTCTACTGGTAGGTTCTTCCACTTAATGAGGTACTTGGTAATTGCTTGATTTCCCATCTGCTTAATCCTTTCCATCTACTATCAGAGATGATTCTGGATATGTTCACTTAGTTTCACATATCCTGAGGCAGTGTCATAGTTCTCGAGGAAGTACACATATTATGAGGCATTGGTCACATCCTCCGAGGCATATTTGAGCTATTATTGCATACATGGACAACCTCTACACATGCCACGGTGGATATTCTAAAGAACCCTTCTTATTTCCTCACTTTTGGAGGTTTCTTTCACATGATTTGAGGGCCAACCCACATGTGTGGGGTTTATGATAGCCATGTGGGTATTTTTGGTGATGATTTGACTTGGAGATGCATCTTCCTTTCCTCGTGGAGCATCTTTGCTTGACTTGAGGGCTTGGTCATACCTTGGAGATTCCTTTTGAGAATTCCTTGAGAACATTATGAGAAGTCCATCCACTTTTGAGGTCCTTCTCCACATTTTCATGAGGCAATTCCACTTGGAAGAGAGGAATGCTGGATATTTTCTTACTTGGGAGGTTACTTCACCATGTTTTGAGGCCTCCACATCACTTTTTTCTTGGAATGTTGGGATGGGAGAGAAAATCAGCCCCATTCTTTATGGGATCTTCCTCTCTCATAAGGGTTTTATGTACATGTGGAATCATTTAATTATGTATTGGCTTAGTCTCCTTCTTTGTGTGGATGGAAACTCTCCTTTGTTAGTCTCCTAGGATACTTTTAGGGAAAATAATTAATAAAGAATGAGAAGGATGTAGAAGCCTCCTCTATAAACAGAGGCTTCCTTCTCATTCCAAATCATTGTGAATTGTTGGATCATTTTGTTGATATTATGGTAGCCGTGAAAGGTATTAACCTCTACGTGTAACATTTGATGAGTCTAGAATATTCTGGGAAGCAAGAGAAACCCTAGAAGGTTAGGAAATAACCTTAGAAGACAAGTCGGCTCAAGCTAATAATTTATATTAAATTATTATCCTCCATAAGTAGAAGTCGACCTAGTTAGGTCACTTGGAAGACTATAAATAAGATGGCGCTAGAGCTCATTTGTCACTCACTCACTCTCACAACTGCATAAGGACAAGTGGTGCACATGACTAGAGGAGAGCTACAACTGCTACAATAGTGACTTGGTATTTGGTTATGGTTTGGACTTTCTGCTTGGTTATGGTTTGGACTCTCTACTTGGTATGCTAGCTCTAGAGAGAGGTACACTACCTTGGTTGGCTATTGGTTCTAGAGTTTGCTTCCGGAATTATTTTGTCTTTCAAGGTTAAGGTGCTCGAGGGTGGCCTTTGTGCCTATGGTTGGGTGACAATATTGAGATATTGTCTATGGTGAAAATGAACACACCTTTTATTCTAACAGGTTATGGGCCCACACTATCTTTGGATAGTCTAACCACTGGAAGGTAGATTGGGAGGATTTGGTCAGTTGCAATTGCAGTCAGTTTTGTTGTAGAAACTAAACCCTAACCCTCGTGTTAAGGAACCTTAAGTGAAGCGCTTGACCTAATTTCTAGATAACCTTGTGCACCCTATCCTAGTGCACTTCTTGGTACTCTCATCAAGCCAAGGTGTCAATTTTGAGTTTTTGGTGAAAGTCAAAGGTTGACCAAGTCAAAGAAGTCATGACTTACTCTATGAAGTTAGAAAACAAGTTAGAAGGGGATTCTAACTTCAGAGCATGGAAGACAAGGATTGAACTCATCCTTGCCAAGAATAAAGTGTTGGATATAGTGAAAGGGAAGATCATGGAACCACAGTTTGAAGTAGGAAAAGAGAAGGAACCTCAGAACGTTGCAGTTATGGAGAAGTTCAAGGAAAATGAAGTCGATTCTATGAGTATCACAGTGGAATCTGTAAAGGACCATTTGATACCCTACATTTCTCATCTTGACTCATCTAAGAAGATGTATGATGCCCTAAGTAACCTCTTCCTAGTCAGAAATATTGGACAAGTAATGAGTTTGAAGAATGAGCTCCATGATCTTGAAATGAATGATGATGACACCATAACATCATCCTTTGTAAGAATCTCTCAGTTAAGATATCAACTACAAGTTATTGAGGAAATCATTTTAGAAAAGGAACTAGTAAATACAATACTTAATGGCCTTCCCAAGACATGGGATGCATTTTCCGCAAGCATGAACACAAGAACGAAGTATCCCACATTTGAAGAACATTAGAACTGTTGTGCATAAGAAGAATCAAGGATTAGCGCAAAAGATAAATCCCAAAAGAAAGATGATGATCAAGCCTACACAACAAAGTTCAAGAAATTCAGGAATAAGAAGAAGTTTGGCTCAAGGAAGAAACCAAATCAAGAAAATGATATGTCAAAAATACAATGCTTCAACTATTGAAAATATAGTAACTATAGGAACCAATGTCCCGAGTTAAGAAAAGGAAAGAAAAACATGAAGCAACAGTTGCCAAAGAAAATGAACCCTCAAAGAAATTGAAGAAGGATGAAGCATACATTTTCTTCTAGTAAAGGTAACAATATTCTTCTGTAACTGATCTAGTTGGATATTGGTGGCCACCCACCTATTCCAACTGGCTCCTCTTGTCCATTTTTAGTTCAACACGTTCTTCTGTACTTCTTTGTAATTGTGGGTTCGATATTTTTGGGGATGTCTGAAGCCCTACACATCTTCTAGGTGGATATTGGTGGCCTCTCACCTAATCCAACTGGATTATTTTGTATGTTTTCATGTCAACACATCTTGTTGTACTTCCAAGGCCGTTTTGGAGGCCTAAATAGTGTTTTTTTGGCCCGCCATAGTCAAACAATAAACAAATTCATAATTTTATGGCGGAATGTGTAGTTCTTTGAAATACATTTCCAACAGGCTATCACGCGCCTAAAATGGAGGTCGTATGCAAAAGTTACGACCCTGAGAAGTTAAGGTACCAACTTACCCATAGGGGCCCACATGACTTTTGACATTTCACCTCCTAAGGTTAGGTTTTTGCATGTCTAGTGTTTTGGAATTCATGAGTAATATAAAAAATGCCTCTAGAGACTTATTGTAATTTGTTCTGCTCAGAAGGATGCGCGTAGCAGCCACATCTCTTCTCAGAGATAGCTACCACCATTCAAGCAAGTGTTTCAATTATGTAGTTTTACAATTTCAACCTATTTGATTATGCAATAGAAGACATTGTTCATTGGATATCTGTGTTATTATTCATATCTTTGTGTTTATTGTATTCAGTCTGTTAATCAGTTCGTTCCGCTCCTAAATCTGGATCAGTGGTATCAGAGTGGTCTGCTCTTCATCTACTTTTCTCTGTGCATGTCCCCAACAAGATCTGGGTAAAATAAGTTGGGACTTGAACCAATCAAGACATTGCAAGATCAACCGCGCCGATCCTGACAACAACCCATGGGGGATGAAAAGAAATATGATGGAGCAGGAGATCCTATTAAAAAATTTCTCGAGGAAGCCCTCGTGTGACAAAGGAACGAAATTATAGATAACTTCGCGCAGATCCTTCGACGACTGCCCACAAGGGAAGCATCTTCATCAAGCGGCCATGCAACCCCCTTCAAGGTACATGTAAATTTTAATATTCCATCATTTGAAGGACTGATAGATGCAGATGTTGTAGATAAATGGTTGAATCTGCTCGAAGGGTATTTTTCGGTCCACAATTTTTCCCATAGGGAAAAGATCACTTTTTCACTCCTCAAGGTCATCCCCCATGTTAAAGACTGATGGGATACTTACTCTGAGCAAAGGGTCGTAAAGGAAACTTCAATTTTTGTGGTGGCCCCTACATGGGATTCCTTCTGGGATGCCATTAAATAAAAATACTACTCTTTTGGAAGCTACGCGGACTAGTACACTAGATGGACCACTCTACGTCAAGAAATGGACCAGACAATACCATATTTCACCAATATTTTCCATACCCTACGCACCAAATTGGGTATCAAAGACTCTGAGCATCATCTAGTGCTCAAATACCACGATTGTTTGCATAGATACATTCAAACACAAATGGAGTTTATGGACATCACCTCATTAGGCATGACTTATAGATACGTTGTCAAGATCGAGCAAAAATTTAAGCAGAAAAGGAAAGATTTTGGATCTGCAAACCCCTCATAGCCGAAGCAGGGAAAAGGCATCCCCAACCCACACAGCAAGGGACCAAGTCAATATGGTCTCCCTCAGGACAACCAGTCCAAGCCGCAACATAATAAGGGAAATGAGAAGACAAAGAAGGACACAAGAAAATGGTGTGAGTACCATAAAATCCATTGGCACAACTCTGAAGAATGCCGCTCCAAGAAATCACTTGTGGATGAGCTGAAGGCTTCTGAGTCAAAGGCCAATTATGATTCCGAATCAAATCCTGAAGGAGGGAAGCAGATTATCGATGCTGAACCTAGTGCCACTGTCACTACCACCAAAGTCTGGCCAAGCGAACCAGAAGAATCATAGGAAGGGGAATGCCTCTTTCACTCACAGATGTGGGTAAAGGGGGCTCCACTTCATTTCATTGTCTATAACGGTAGTCAAAAGAACCTAATTTTAGTAGAGGTCATCAAGCGGCTGGACCTGCCAATGAAACCACACCCGCAAGCCTACACTATCGGTTGGCTTCACCAAGGAAGAGATCTCCGTGTCAACCAACAATGTCGGCTACCCTATGACATCAAGCCTTTCAAATATGAGGTATTGTGTGATATTGATCTCCTTGAAGTTTGTGATATTATTTTAGGACAACCATATTTGTGGAAGCATCATGCTTTGTATGGGTCTAGACCCCGTAGTGTTATTATTACTTTGGGTAGAAAATTGTACAGGATACCATAGGTAGCGCCACCTACCGCTATTTCTTTAATATCTGCTAAGAAATGCAGTAAGGTCATTTCATAGACCAGGAAGTTCATCTTCTTTGTGATCCATGCTCACAGTAAGCATAAGGTCACCGCCACATCTGTGGCCTCTACACATAGCCTCTCTTTGTAGCAGAAGAAAATGGATGGGATCGTGGAAGAATACATAGATATCTTCTCCCCACCCACAGGGGTAATGACACACTACCAAGTCAAGCATCCAATTGATATGAACCCCGAAGAACCTCTAGTTATTGGACCACTGTATCATTGCTCGCTGATGGAAAATGAAAAACTCAGGCGTCATATCCAAGAGCTTCTTCAAAAATAGCACATCATACCCAACTCCTCCCCTTGTGGAAGCCCGATTGTACTATTACAGAAAAAGGATGGGACTTGGAGACTCTGCATTGATTACATAGCCTTAAACAAAATCACAGTCAGGAACTGGTACCCCATTCCCAGGATTGATGACCTTCTTGACCAACTAAAGTAGGAAAATTTCTTCAACAAGATTGACCTAAAGTCTTGCTACCATCGGGTTCCCATCGAACCAACTGATGTATGGAAAACAAACTTCAAATCTAAAGAAGGTCTCTTCGAATGGCTAGTCATACCATTTGGCTTAACAAATGCACCAACCACTTTCATGAGGTTGATGGATGATGTATTGAGACCCTTCACAAACTCCTTTGAGGTGGTATATTTGGATGACATCCTCATCTTCAACAGAATGTGGGAGCAACACATGCAACATATTCAATAGGTTTTGAGCACTTTGCGACAACACAAGGTATATTCCAACTTGGAAAAATGCTCTTTTGGCATGAACAGGGTCAAATACTTGGGCTACATTGTTGACGAGCATGGGGTACGTGTTGATCCAGCTAAGTTCTAATTCATCTGTGACTGGCCAGCCCTGTTACACATCAAAATTACTCACTTCAATAATGTCACAAGTGTCGTCATTACAAGTGTCGCATTTGGGTCACAAGTGTCGTCATTACCAATGTTGCAAGTGTCGCATTTTGGTTGCAAATGTCACAAAATCATATTGTCATCTTGCCTGTGTCGTGTCTCGAACGACATTATCAAGAACACTCAAAAGACTAGTTTTGAAGAGGAGAAATAATTTGACAGAGAGTACAAGTCTTTTGACATAGAAACAACCACTAAAAAATCAATTTTGGAAGGCAACGCTCCCCTATACACTGTTAGGGAGTGCCAACGCTCTGTGACCTCTTTTGGGGGAGCATTCCAATGCTCTGTGCCCCATTCTAAGGGAGCGCTGGCTTTTTTCGAGCGAATTTTTGGATTGTTGAGAGAAATCAGGGAAGAATCCCTTCATATCTGGAGTTGGTTGAGTTCGGATCTGAGGTCAAGTCTCAATCTTAGGGAAGATCCACAACTAAAGGAGAAGAATCCTAAAATTATCCCAAGAATCTCTTAAGTGGTTAGGCCTCTCCAAGCCTATATAAGGAGGCCTCTTCATGGTGAAAGGGGAGACACGGTAAAGCATCAAACTTATGATATCATAAGGGAGATATCATTGAAGCATCATCATTCTGTGTGTGGATTATTTGAGCAAGGGTCTGGACAAAGATATCTTGGTGAAGCTGCTGCACCTACATCCATGGCTATAAGCATTTCACTTTGTTTTCATTAATAAAAATCTATGCTTGGCCTGTTTCCTTTAAAGTTTGTGTACATTTCATGAACCTGTTTATTTTATAGATCCATTATGAAGCTAATCATGGTAGAATAGGAAGCATGTTTTGTTGTTGTTGCTCATTGTATTGCAGGACCTTCTGAAGAACTTGGAGATCAAGATCCACCTGGATCGAGCAAGGACAAACGTCGGTAAAAGGTATTTACCATTCTTCCTTCTTCTTCTTTGAATAGTTTAGCTTCATGAAAATGAATGTTAGTGTCCACGATAGCACTTTTATGTCTTGGTCTTAAGAGTCTAGAGCCCAAGAGAGAATCTACTTGTCCGCAGGGGGATTTCTCTATAATAGAAATTGGAGACCCCACTCAAGATGTTCAGATAACAACATATCACGAGGTAGTGACAGGAGGGATACCTGTCGTAATACCATGGAATTTTGTCTCCACCTCTCGAAGAGGGGAGTGTCGAGCCCTTTTGGGCGCTTGAGACAACCCATGGCATCAATTTTTGCACCCAATTATTTCCTTAAAATGAAATTTGAACCGTACAAATTAGAGAGAGGAAGAAGAGCACCAACCTGGTCCAAATGACGAGGAAAATAACTAACCGTAGCTCCAGCACCGAGCAATGCAAGATTCACCCTCCAAAGCACAAATTCTCCACTGCTACAAATATTTTCACAAATGAAATGGTAAATGATATTTTTACCCCTTTTTACCATTATAAATTTCATTTTTGCCTAAGATATAATTATTTTTGGGTTTTGAAAAATATTTTGGAGGCCTTATTAATACCCTGGAATGCAGTTTTGACATTATTGGCAGGTTTCAGAGCAGTTTTGTTTGTTTTTATCTTGTCACATTCACAAGCATAGTCTTAGTTCGTTCTCACGCTCAAAAACATAAGAATGCACTGGGTAAACTTTTATCTCTTTTTCGGACCCGCATGGATACACGAAAAAGGAACCCCCTGGAGTCGTCTTTAAGCTCTTTTCAGACTCCCAAAACATGAAAATATTGCCAAGTGATCTTGCTTCCTTTCCTACTCGTTAAAAGGTTTGAAAGGGTGTCTTTCGAGTGATAATTTATCTCTTTTTCGGCCTCGCGAGACTAACATTATGAAAAAGGAAAACACTGGAGTCGTCTTTAAGTCATTTTCAGACTCTCTAAATACGAAAAACCACCGAGTTTACCTTCTCTGGACTCGTTAAACAATCATACATTGAAGGGTCCATATGGGAACAAACCCTTATTTCTTCCAGTTCGTTAAACAAAGGAAGAGGGACTTACCGAAGGTGAGTTATATCGAGCATGTGTTACCCTCCTTGAGCTTGTTAAATTAAAAATAGGTACTCATCTATCTGGATGGGGGAAAAATTGAAGGAAACAAGCCAAGTAGTATTTGAGAACATTACCAGTAACTCTTACAGTCGCCCTTGAACACGACATTTTATCTTTGCACACATTTTTCCACTGAACCTCTGCACTAAGACAATCCTTTGAGTTTCCTTACTCCTTTGGGTCACCCGACGAAAGTCACAGTATCCACTGCATTATCAAGTTTTGGTCCATGTCAAGTTTTCTGCTGTCATGCCTTAGTGTTGAAGGGAAGTATCTGCCTCAAGAGTCAACCATCACAAATTCTTGTTTCAATACCTGTGTCAATCCATGTTATTTTTGATCCACTAATTACATCTTTGTGTCAGTTTAATGTCATTGATGGGGGATACATCAAGGCCCTCCTTCGACGAGTCTATTCCTGTCGACTTCAACACATTATCCATGAACTAGACTTAGAAAACAGTTAGTACCTTGGGACCTGCATGCCTCAATGGAAAGCCTCCTTGCGTCCGACAATGGGTTTACATCATTGACCTATGATTGGATGATTCTACAGATGTTCGACTTTAGCTCATCCATTCACATTCGTTGGAATGTACTAGATTACCTTGGGAATCATTGACATCAATGGTGATTTCCCTCGCACTTGCTAACGGTTTACCTCATTGATCGGTAATCAAGTGGTTTCTGCCATGTTTGACATTAGGGCATCTATTCACATGGTTATATTCGTACTACATTAGGATCGGTAAGAAGACCCTGGGTTGAGTCATCACTCTTATATGTACTTTTCCCAGGTTGCGACAAAGTTTCTTTTGAACGTTGACACATATATTGTTACATAGATCCACTTTGTATTGGTCATGGCTATCTCTTGTTGTCTCGTAGATACACTGCGTATTCTTCATGGATATGATTAGTTCAGGTCATAGGAGTATAGATCCACATTGTATCTTCAATGGCTATACCTTTTTGTCAATATAATTATGTATCTGCAGTGTATTTTATGGCAGCCAGACCTTGAAAGTCTTTATCACTCAAGCATAGGTATGCATGCCTTGGGTTTGAAACATGTCATAATATTTGTTTGATGGTTGTGTGCAACTTCTATCAGGTTATCTGAGTCTGTATCCTTTCTTGAAAAAGTCTACAAAGTACTTCGGTCATCAATTCCCGTCTTCTGACTTCGCACTTTGGGGGGAAATATGTTACACATCAAAATTACGCACTTCAATAATGTCGCGAGTGTGGTCATTACAAGTGTCGCATTTGGGTCGCAAGTGTCGTCATTACCAACATTGCAAGTGTTGCATTTTGGCCACAAATGTCGCAAAATCATACTGTCATCTTGCCTATGTCGTGTCTTGGACGACATTATCAAGAACACTCAAAAGACTGGTTTTGAAGAGGAGAAATCATTTGACAGAAAGTACAAGTCTTTTTCCATAGAAACAACCACTAAAAAAACAATTTTGGAAGGAAACGCTCCCCTATACACTATCAGGGAGTGCCAATTCTCCGTGACCTCTTTTGGGGGAGCGTTACAATGCTCTGTGCCCCATTCTGAGGGAGCGCTGGCCTTTTTTGAGCGAATTTTTGGATTCTTGAGAGAAATCAGGGAAGAATCCCTTCATATATGGAGTTGGTTGAGTTCGAATCTGATGTCAAGGCTTGATCTTAGGGAATCTACACAACTAAAGGAGAAGAATCATCAACTTATCCCTAGAATCTCTTAAGTGGTTAGGCCTCTCCAAGCCTATATAAGGAGGCCTCTTCATGGTGAAAGGGGAGACATGGTAAAGCATCAAAATTATGATCTCATAAGGGAGATATCATTGAAGCATCATCATTCTCTGTGTGGATTATTTGAGCAAGGGTCTGGAAAAAGAGAGCTTGGTGAAGCTGTTGCACCTACATCCATGGCTGTAAGCATTTCACTTTGTTTTCATTAATACAAATCTATGCTTGGTCTGTTTCCTTTAAAGTTTATGTACATTTCACGAACCTGTTTCTTTTATAGATCCATTATGAAGCTAATCATGGTAGAGTAGGAAGCATGTTTTGTTGTTGTTTCTCATTGTATTGCAGGACCTTATGAAGAACATGGAGATCAAGATCAACCTGGATTAAGCAAGGACAAACGTGAGTAAAAGGTATTTACCCTTCTTCCTTCTTCTTCTTTGAATAGTTTAGCTTCATGAAAAAAAATGTTAGTGTCCACAATAACACTTTTCTGTCTTGGTCTTAGGAGTCTAGAGCCCAAGAGAAAATCCATTTTTTCGCAGGGGGATTTCTCTATAACAAGCCCCAACCACACTGACCGAGCTTCAGAGCTTCTTGGGACTAGCCAACTTCTACCGACGGTTCATGTTGGGATTCTCCCATATTACATGGGCCCTCGGCCAGGTGACCAAGGGAGGTGGCAGGGTCAAGTTCGTGTGGGGGAAGGAATAAAAATGAGCATTTGATGATCTTAAGCATCACTTGTTCTCAACTTCAGTACTCTCCTTTCCCGATCTGCAACAAATGATTGAGTTTGAGATTCATGCATCTGACTATGTTGTGGGCATAGTTCTCACTCAACATGGTCATCCAGTGGCATACCATAGTGAGACACTCTCAGATACTGTCCAAAAATACCCCACCTATGACAAGGAAATGTATTTCATTGTACAAGCCTGTCGTCAATGGAAACATTACATTTTGGGAAAGGAGACAATCATACACACTGATCACAAGACTTTACAGTTCATACAGACACAAGGGAAATTGCAGAACAACCACCATCAAAAGTGGTCCATCTACTCGCATCAGGTCCATCTCAACATCAAGTATAAGACAAGGATCTCAAATCATGCCGCTGACTGCCTCAGTGGACCTCCTGTGGCTGCACTCACCATTGTGCTCCATTCTTGTGGACATGAAGCATCTGAATGGCCCCAACTTTATCAACAAGATCCAAACTTCACCACCACCTATCAACTCTTGGGTACAGGCGCAAATGTCACCGATTTTCACATTCAGCACAGACTATTATTCCACCTCATCCATCTCTATGTTCCTACAAGCAAGCATGAAAAGATTATTTGGGAAGCCCACTACAGTTGGATGTCAGGACATTTTGGCATGGAGAAAATTGTGTCCGTTCTTTAGAAACATTTTTATTGGCCAAAATTTCAACAAGACGTCAACAAGTATATCAGATCTTGCACTGCCTATGCCATTGCCAAGCCAGGCACCAAGAAGCAAGGATTATACACCCCTCTTCCTACTCTTGGTAATCATTGGGAATCCATATCAATGGATTACATGTCTGGCCTTCCATCCACCAAGAAAGGAAATGAATGCATATTTGTGGGACTTGATCGGTTTTCGAAGATGGCCATCCTCACAACCTGCAAGAAGAATATCATAGCGGTAGATACTACCAAGATCTTCTTCGAATGAGTGTGGGTCCACTTTGGGATACCAAGACCATCATCTCCGATTGGGATACCAGGTTCCTCAACACATTTTGGTCAAGTCTCTGGTCACTGTTGGACACCAAGCTCACAAAATCCACTGCTTTCCACCCCCAAACAAATGGCCAAACAAAGGTCATCAATTACATGATTGTGCACATCCTATGCATGTACAAATCTAAGCATCCACGTACATGGGACGAGAGTCTCCCCTATGTTCAACACAGTTACAACATGGCTTTCAATAGCTTCAACTACCATATCCCATTTCAGGTGGGGCTGGGATTCCAACCCTTGGGACCCATTGATGTTGCACTTCCTCTTGCCACCACACAAATAGACTCTTCCCATGATCAATATGCGATTGAAAAATCCACCAGATTCATTGAGTGGATTTAGCACATCCGCCAATAGGTCCAGGAGATTTTGGAGAAATCCAAATCTAATTACAAGTAGCGTAATGATCAACATAGGGTACCACACCAGTTTCAGGTTGGTGACAAAGTCTGGTTACATTTGAAAAAGGAGCATCTTACAGGACCCCATTGGAAGCTCCTCCCATTTCTCTATGGGCCTTACACTATCACCAAGTCTGTGGGTAGCAATGATTTTGAGCTCCACAATCCACCCTTCCTTGGCCTGCACCCAGTGTTCAATGTGGACCTCCTTCGACCATGTTTTCCACTATTATTGGACACCTCATAGATCACAAAAAAATTGACACCCATAGAGATCAACCCTGACTGCATGGAACAAGCATACACTGATCAGATAGTGGACACACAGGTCAAGGGCACTCGCCAACAAAGGATCCAACTTTATCGGGTTGTCAAGGCAGGGAAACGCCTACACCAAAGCAAGTGGCTCACTCGGGGCCAAATCTAGCAAAATTTTCCTCACCTGATGGGAGAACTCAACGCAATGGAGACCATTTATTCCTAAGGGGGGAGGACTGATCTAGTTGGATATTGGTGGTCACCCACTTATTCCAATTGGATCCTCCTGTTCATTTTTAGTTCAACACGTTCTTCTATACTTTTTTGTAATTGTGGGTTCTACACTTCTGGGGATTCTGAATCCATACAAATCTTTTGGGTGGATATTGGTGGCCTCTCACCTAATCCAACTGACTTATTTTGTATGTTTTCATGTCAGCACATCTTGCTGTACTTCCAGGGCCGTTTTGGAGGCCTAAGAAATGTTTTTTTGGATTGCCATAGACAAACTATAAACAAAGTCAGAGTTTGATGGTAGAATGTGTATCTCTCTGAAAGACCTATCCAACGGGCTATCACACACCAAAAACGGAGGTCGTATGCTAAATTTACGACCTCGGGAAGTTGAGGTACCAACATACCCATAGGGGCCCACATGAATTTTGACGTTTCACCTCCTAGGGTTAGGTTTTTGGATCTCTAGGGTTTTATCATTCATGAGTAATATCAAAAAGGCCTCTAGAGCCTCATTGTAATTCATTCTGGTCAAACGGATGCATGTAGTAGCCACATCTCTTCTCATAGATAGCTACCACGATTCGAGCAAGTGTTTCAGTTATGCAATTTTACAGTTTCATCCTATTTCATTATTCAATAGAAGATATTGTTCACTGGATATCTGTGTTATTATTCATATCTCCATGTTTATTGTATTCAGTTTGTTAATAAGTTCGGTCCACTCCTAAATCTATATCAGTGGTATCATAGCAATTTTCTCTTCATTTATTTTTCTTCGTGCATGTCCCCGACAAGATCTAGGTACAAGAAGTTGGGACTCAAACCAATCGGGCCATTGCAAGATCGACTGCGCCGAGCCCGAAAAAAACCCATGGGGGACAAAAAGAAAGATGATGGAGTAGGAGATCCTATTAAAATGTTGATTGAGGACGCCCTCACATGACAAAGGAATGAAATGATGGACAACTTCGTGAAGATCCTTTGACGACTGCCCACAGGAGTAGCATCTTCATCAAGCAGCCATGTAATCCCCTTCAAGGTACATGTAAATTTTGATATTCCATTATTTGAAGGACTGATATATGCAGATGTTGTAGATAAATGGTTGAATCTGCTCGAAGGGTATTTTTCGGTCCACTATTTTTCCAATAGGGAAAATATCACTTTTAAACTCCTCAAGGTCATCCCCCATGTTAAATACTGGTGGGATACTTACTCTGAGAAAAGGGCCATAGAGGAATCTGCAATTTTTGTGGTGGCCCCTACATGGGATTCCTTCCGAGATGCCATTAAACAACATTGCTACCCTGTTGGAAGCTATGAGGACCTGTACACTAGATGGATCACCCTATGTCAAGAAAATGACCAGACAGTACCGTATTTCACCAATATTTTTCATACCCTGCGCACCAAATTGGGTATCAAAGACTCTGAGCATCATCTAGTGCTCAAATACCGCGACCATTTTCATAGATACATTCAAACATAAATGGAGTTTCTAGACATCGCCTCATTGGACACGGCTGTAAAACACCCATGACGGGGCATAATTTTTTTTTGTTTTTCCTCAATTCTCTCTAGGTTCCTTCTTCTTTAATTGCAGGTTCTTCCAAACCCGTGGGCTCTTTCCTGGCCCCTTTGAAGGGTTTGAGAAACAGGCACTAGCTCTCCAGGCTAGACCCTTCCTTCATATGACCTCAGGTTGTGACCACAGGTCTAACCAAAAGGCACTTCATGACTTCACATGTTGGTTAATCGCGCGTGAGCCAACCCCGACTCTCTGACTCTCGAACTCTCGAACTAGAGCCTAGCGCATGCTAGCTCCTCTATTAGCCTTCACCAATGTGACCTCCGGCTTTGACCCGAGGCCAATCTCACAAGAGCTTCATGACTTCGCGTGTTCAGTATTTGCATGTGAGCCAACCTTGACTCTCTCGACTTCCGAACTTGCGCTCAGGTCAGATCGACGATCCACAATCCCCATGATCCAATGGTTCTGCTCTCTCCTTCACGTATCGGGACTTCGCGTCTTGGGAATTGTGAAGACCACTCACCTCCCTTCTCCCGATTCTCGACTCTACACTCGCCTCAGATCGATGATCCACGAATTTCCTCGATCCAATGGCTCATATGAACTCGCGAGTTCACACTTCATGAGTCCTCACAACTCTGCCTTTGACTTCCCCAAGTCGTGAGTCAACGAAATGTTGATCTCTCGCCACATGTCCTTCCCATCACTGATGACTAGGATCAACTCCATTCATGTCCTTCCCAACATCGACATCTAGGATCAAATCCACTCTTCCCCTTGCAAATCTTCCGAAGTATGAGGTCTCGAACTCCTGGATCTACAGCCACCTGTCAACTCTGATGATGGACGGTTCCAATGACTTCGGAACTTGTCTCGTGCACTTTCCTTCGGATCCAATGGCTGTTGGTCCATGCACTCAGATATAATGGATCAGTTTTTTTCTCCTCTTTTCTTCGTGCTCCTCCCATCTGTCTCTGATCTGACGACCCAGATCCTTTCTCGTGAATCAAAAGTTCTCGTTTCAAGACCTTGGAAAAAAACCTTCTCCGTTCCCCAGACTCCCGAGTTTCGATTTCCTGAAGTCTCTTTCCCAACGAAAGGAAAGAACGTTTCGATCTTTCCTTAGATCGATGACTCACTATCTCTCCTGATATTTTGAGTGTTGAATGACTCTCGACCCTTATCCTCCTCGCAGTTTTACTAGATCCAACGACACAGGAATATCGGTGCTTCTCCCTCCAGGGATTTCTACTGTCCGTCTAGGATTTCAATGAATATTTGCCAAATAAATTGGTGTCACCCCTTCTGAACTTTATATTTCCACAAGGTGACTTCAACCCTCGCTCCTCCTTTGAGTTCTTCCAGGCCTCTATCCTTCCCGAGCTTTTTCCTTCTTCCCGACTTGGAAGATATCAGATGTTTCGAAGGTCGACCTTCGATTTACTTCCTGCAAGCCCTGATGTATGGGTCTCGACTACTGCTTTCCCTCCTGAGCTTACGAACTGGAAACAAGTTCGCCTCTTGGACCTCATCTATGCTTCTGAAAAGAGCTTGTCTTTTCTGAGCTTGGTCCTGATGGTATTTCGAATTCCCACATACTCCTTGCATTAATCTGCTTGTGTCGGAACGACGGTCCACGACCTTCCTCGATCCAACGGTCCAGGTCACATCGCAACTTCTGGTTTCAGAAGTTTAGTCACACCAACATGCGATTCTCCCATTGTGTGAACTCTGATCTCGCCAATACAATGGTCAAGGAGGGTCCTGATAGATCCTTGGATCTATGGTCCAGGTCACATCGCTACTTCGGGTTTCAGAGGTTTAGTCGCACCAACGTGCAATTCTTCTATCGCGCGAACTCCGAACTCACAGATTTGATGGTCAAGGTGGGTCCCGATAGATCCATAGATCCATGGTACATGTTATTTTATGTCTTCATATTTCAGAATACTTGGCTATGCTATCAAGCGAATCTCCTGGTGTGCGAACTTGCAAAAACTGGAGTAGTCAAGGCGTTAACGCCTGCTCTCCTTCTTCAAATCCAGCGGTCGTGACAGACCTTGTATTCTCCCGAACGGATCTCATCCGTTCCTCTTCCAAACGAAAGGGTATTCCCTTTCGATACCTAAATCTCGCTATCCTACCTGAGCTTCGTCAGTTATGGAGGATTTAAGAGCATTGCGCTCTTTCTCCTAGACTCAACACATAGAAGGGTCTTCTGCACACCTCTTGTGTTCCTTCCTAAAGTCTAGAACTTAAGTGGTTCTCGGTCTCTACTTTCCTCGCATAGAGCCAGTGCATATGTGCACTACCTCTCCTGAGCTTAACAAACTCCATCCTCCAAGGGACTCAGAATGACTAGGTGGGTCAACATGCATACATGAAACTATACATAACGTCGACGAACTCACAGTTCGTGGCTCTAGCTTAGGCCACCACAGGATGCAAGCATTTACGAGTACAAATCATGTCCGAACCATATAATTTCTTACTTACCTAATTATTCAACCAAGTAGAAATAGAAGTGATACAGTATATCCATTAAGCAATCATGCACATTCCTGAAAAAATTCACAGTATATCCAATTCATACACAGTTACGGCTCAATTACACAGGGTAGGAGAATAATTATCTATTATAGGTTGCTGCCAACTAACTGACTATGGGTGTTCATCCTTCCACCCGACCATAGGCTCAGAGGCATTCATTCTTATCACTCTAGCCACCCCCGTGCCAAGCCATGATATCACTAGGGAACTCTTGCGGTCCTCAAGGATTCTTTCTCTGTTTCAACTTCTGCTCGGATTTTGTTCTCCGCAAACTTTCAGAGATTTTTTCCTCTCTGTTATGGCCTTGGTGAGGTTTATCACATGCTCACTCAACATCAAGCTCATGACCTTCTATTCATTTTCCTCTGGAGATCTCTGCACATTCTCCTTACTGATTTTTATTGCATCTTTTCCCCACGATGGTTCTCAACCCATCCCATTCCTTTTGTCAGAAGGAAACTCGGGTCAACTTGGTCTGTCATACCCAGTGGTACTTTAGGATGAAATTATGCAGTTAGACCATGCTCCCCTTCATGGGAGTGGTTGATAATTCAACCACTGGTCCTTTCTTCATTAACTGCTTTTCTCTCCTTGGGATCCGAAGGATATTTATTATCCCCATCAAGGGAAATTTGGGGTTATTTGATATAATGAACCCTCTCGTATAGTTTTCACATTCTTCCTCTAGTGATATCATGGCCAGTACTTTCAAGGATTCACCCCCACAGTCATTTATTGGCAACTAGAACAATAATACATTTACATTGTCCACATGCCTTAGCATGGTAATTCCTATTTTATGATTAATTACAAACTGGGGGAAACAAGGATATTACAACGACTTATAGATACGTTGTCAAGATTGAGCATAAATTTAAGAAGAAAAGGTGAGAGTTTGGATCTTCAAACCCCTCACATCTGAAGCAGGGTAAAGGTGGCCCCAACCCACACAGCAAGGGACCAAGTCGAGATGGCCTCCCTCAGGACAACTAGTCCAAGCCACTACACAAGAAGGGCAATGAGAAGACGAAGAAGGACACGAGAAAATGGTGTGAGTACCATAAAATCCCTTGGCATAACACTGAAGAATGTCGCTCCAAGCAATCACTCATGGTCGAGTTGAAGGCTTATGAGTCAGAGGCCGATTCTGATTTCAAATCAAATCCTAAAGGATGGAAGTAGATTATCGATGCTGAACCTAGTGCCATTGTCGCTACCGCCAAAGTCCGACCAAGCGAACCAGAAGAACCAGAGGAAGGGGAACACCTCTTTCACTCACAGATGTGGGTAAAGGGGGATCCGCTTCATTTCATTTTCGATAGAAGTAGTCAGAAGAACCTGATTTTAGCATAGGTCATCAAGCAGATGGACCTGCCAATGGCACCACACTCGCAACCCTACACCATCAGCTGGATTCACTAAGGAAGAGATCTTTGTGTCAGCCAACAATGTTGTCTTCCCTACAACATCAAGCCTTTCAAAGATGAGGTATTTTGTTATATTTATCCCCTTGAAGTTTGTGATGTTATTTTAGGACAACCATATTTTTGGAAGCGTCATGTAGTGTATGAGTCTAGACCCCGCAATGTTATTATTACTTTGGGTAGACAATTGTACATGACACCAGAGGTAGTGCCACCTACCATTATTTCTTTAATCTCTGCTAAGCAATGCAGTAAGGCCATTTCATAGAACGTGAAGTTCGTCTTCTTTATGATCCATGCTCACAGTAAGCATAAGGTCATTGCCACATCCATGGCCTCTACACAGAGCCTTTCTTTGCAGAAAAATCAAATGGATGGGATCGTGGAAGAATAAAAAGACATCTTCTCTTCAACCGTAGGGGTATCGACACACTTCCAAGTCAACCATCCAATTGATCTGACCCCCGACGAACCTCTACCTAATGGACCAGTCTATCATCGCTCGCTGATGGAAAATGACGAAATCAGGCATTAGATCCAAGAGCTTATTCAAAAGGGGCACATCAGACCCAACTTATCCCCTTGTGGAAGCCCGATTGTACTGGTATAGAAGAAGGATGGGAATTGGCAACTCTGCATTGATTATAGAGTGTTAAACAAAATCACTGTCAGGAACCGATACCCCATTCCCAGGATTTATTTCCTTCTTGACCAACTCAAGGGGGAAAATTTCTTCAACAAGATTGACCTAAAGTATGGCTACCACCAAGTTCCCATCGAACCAACTGATGTATGGAAGAAAACCTTCAAATCTAAAGAAGGTCTCTTCAAATGGCTGGTCATGCCCTTTGGATTAACAAATTCACTAGCCACTTTCATGAGGTTGGTGGATGATGCATTGAGACCCTTCACCAACTCCTTTATGGTGGTATATTTGGATGACATCCTCATCTTAAACAGAACGTCAAAGGAGCACATGCGAAATATTCAACAGGTTTTGAGCACTCTACGACAACACAAACTATATGCCAACTTGGAAAAATTCTCTTTTGGCACGAACAAGGTCCAATAATTGGGCTACATTGTTGATGAGCATGGGGTACATGTTGATCCAGCTAAGATACAAGTCATCTGTGATTGTCCAGCCCCGACCACATCGACTGAGCTTCAGAGATTCTTGGGACTAGCCAATTTATATCGATGGTTCATGTTGGGATTATACCATATTGCATGGGCCCTCAACCAGATGACCAAGGGCGGTGGCAGGGCCAATTTCGTGTGGGGGAAGGAACAACAATGAGCATTCGATGATCTTAAGCATCGCTTGTGTTAAGCTCTAGTACTCTCCTTGCTTAATCTACAACAACTGTTTGAGATTGAGACTAATGCATTTGACTATGCTGTGGGCATAGTTCTCATTCAACATGGTAATCTGGTGGCATACCATAGTGAGACACTCTTAGATACTGTCCGAAAATACCCCACCTATGATAAGAAAATGTACTCCATTGTACAAGCATGTCGTCAATCGAAACATTACATTCTGGGAAAGGAGATGATCATACACACTGATCACAAACCTCTGCAGTTCATACAGACACAGGGGAAATTGCAGAACGACCACCATCAGAAGTGGTCCACCTACCTACAACAATTCCATCTCAACATCAATTATAAGACATGGATATTAAATCGTGTTGATGACTGCCTCAGTCAACCTCCTGTGGCTGCACTCACCACTGTGCTCCATTCCTATCGACATGAAGCATCTAAGTGGCCCCAACTTTATCAACAAGATCTAGACTTCGCCACCACCTATCAGCTCTTGGGTACAAGCACAACTATCACCAATTTTCACATTTAGGACATACTATTATGCCACCTCGACCATCTCCGTGTTCCTACAAGCGTGTGCAAATATGATTTGGGAATCCCACTACAGTCGGATGGAAGGACATTTTGGGGTGGAGAAAACTGTGGTCATTCTTCATAAACATTTTTATTGGCCAAAACTTCGACATGATGTGAACAAGTATATCAGATCTTGCACTTCCTATGCTATTTCCAAGCCAACCATCAAGAAGAAATGATTATACACCCTGTTGTTCCAGAGTCTGTACTTAAGGCTTAGAAGTACAGTGTCTAGGCATCCAAAAGTGGGTAAAGGGTGGAGAAAAGAGAAACGTCAACCTTCGGCAAGGGAAACTAGGGATGATTTCTGTGTTGGTGTTGTCTAGCTTCCAACTGTTCCTGGATGTTTATATCCTGTTCAATCGCTGCCCATGAACGTTTGAGTTCAACCCAGGTAGTGGTTGTTTTTAGAATAGTATAAAAAAGGCTTAAGGCAATGTGCGTTTGATTTGATAATCCAGGTTTGATATTGGGCTGTGTTGGTACAGGGATAGTCATGGAGGAACAGTAAAATAAGAAAACCTCAGGGGGAATTTAAGTGTTGTCTCAATTCGGTCATATAAAAGAGAGTTTACGGTTTCAGGAATGAAAAAGGGGTGCAAATCAAAGGCTCTTTCTCGTAACTGGGTTATATTTTAATAAAAATGTGTGAGGTGGGAGAAAACATTTAGATGTCTATCGAGTAAGGCTCCTATCAAGGGAGAATCTCACGTATAAACAGAAGAAGAAAAATGTGAAGAAATAACCCAATGAAGCATAAAATATATATAGAATTCTGAAAGTGTTGACTGGTCTTATACCTGCTGATAGATAGTACAGAGGAAAAATAGTAAACAATATAGAAAACAAAAATTTATTCACTATAGTAGAGGTTGCACTAAATTATAGCGAAGCATTCATCAAATACGAATATGAAATGAAACGAAATATGAGATACAAGAAAACAAAATCATAACACAGTCGTGACGGAATTGAGAATCTTCGGATTTGCTTTATATTAACTCTCAAAATGTAAAACCTCTATTACAATCGACACAAAAAGGTCCAGCCCTGTTTCTTTCTTTCTATGGTATATTTATACAGTTTTACAATAAGATGGAATCTGAATCGTTGCAAAATTTTCAGTTATGATAGGGAGGAGATAAATCGCTCCATTTCTTCTTCTCTCTCTTTATTTGGTGCCAGAAGCTTGTCCTCACGCACGCTCGGTACAGGTGACACATCTTTCAACCAGCCGAGATATCAGCCTTGACGGTTTTGCTTGACAATTGGCTTCAAAAGAGTAACAATCTTGGGCTAATTGCGGTAACCTTTCTTCCATCTGTCTGTCTATGATGTCTATGGCGCACAATTGCACACTAGGTTTAATCATACATTTATCTATTTGGACTATGTATGCCATAGTCACTTGTGAGATCTCTGCCGAATCTCTTTCCTCTTTTTCCTTTAAATCAAGTGATATTTTCTCCATATTCATTTGAATCAATGTCTCGGCACTACCTTCGCTAACAATGCCTAGCAGATTACCATCTATAGAACTAAAAGCCTCTTCTAAGGATTTTGTTACCCTCTTGGCTTGCAGCTTACCTTCTGAGATGTTGTGCTCCCATTCCTTTAATAGAATATTTCCTCTGGTCTGCTCCAAAATGGGAAACCTGGGAATACTTCCCGATTCCCTGTTGTTTGTAGCTATCACAACCTCTTGAAAAGCAACTCGTGCTCCTCCAGCTTCTCTTTCTCTAATAGATAAATCTTCCAAAACTTGATTAACCAGTAGGCAGTTGTCCCGAATCACCTCTACCTTGGCAAGTAAATTTCGTTGGGCCGCAGAAACTCTTCTCCGAATCTCCATCGCCTGGGACTAGAACATCCCGATATTTATCACTTTACTTTTGGCGATTTCCACTCTAGCCTGTAGCTGTTCGATCAAATCTTTTTGCTGGCCCGGTTGCATCTGACCATTCTGAACCACCAGCTATGCTTGTTCAAGCTTAGTCTTGAGCAACTCTATCTAACTTTTATCAGCCAACCTTTCTTGCTCTATTCCTACACTCGCCTGGTCTTTGGCAGCCTCCGCTGCTGTGGCTAGTCTGGCTTCTCGGGTTTTGATGAGGCGATTTTTTCGTTTCAGCTGGTTTTTCAAAACCCCGACTAAAAATTGGTTCGCTGTGGCATATGCCCCTAATGTCCCAACTATTTCTGCCGTGAACTGTTCATTCTTCTTGTCCTTCCCATCAGTCAATACTTTGTATTTCTTGGCTGTCGATTCCCCTTCCTGATAGAATTCTATCTTTACTACTGCATTTCTCTTCTTATCAAAGAAGAACTCATTTGGAGGGATCTCTTCCACCCTTATAGGCCTCAATTCTTCATTAATATTTCCCTGAGTTGACTGCAAGGGAGTAATGGATGCGATAGGATCTCCGACTTGCTTCGTTGATTGTCCTGGAGTAGTAACCAGAGTCTGCTTCTTCGGCGGGTCGGGAGTCTTTATCTCTACTTTCAGACTCTTAGTTTGCTCTTCCCCGTCCTGGTGTTTTTCTTGACCGGGAGTCGCATCCTTGGAGCCTTTGGCATCTTTTTGTTTCACCTCCACTGTACTCGGATTCTCACCCCGCAATACAACAGGAAGACAACTGCATCGATGTTCTTGGAATTTCAGAACATCAGCCCTCTCTTCAGGTGCCAAGGTTTGTATCCGAGCTAAAATCTCGGCATAAGATCGTGTGCCTAGTAAAATGTCATCCGAGAGCGAATTTTCGTGTTCAAATCTCTTGAGTCCGCAACTGGCCAAATGATTACTCATGACCCTTTGCGGATCATGCTTCTTGAATTCAATAAGGATCAATTTTAGGTCTTCTAGGTCTGGTGCCTCAGCTTTAGCATGCCTGAAATCTAACAAAGAATATGAATTTAAATGAACAGGAAAAGGTGTCCATACCTTCTTTGAGTATCCCTTAAGCTCCTTGCTTATGCCACCGATTACTGTTTGTCTAGCAACTTCACGACAAGCCAGCTTGTCGGGGATGAATAATGGCAATGCATGCAGGGGAACAGAAGCCCTAAAAACTCTGAAATATGAGAATTCGACTTCTACATACCAGTCAGCTATACTTCTCAAATTCATCACTATACTGTCCGAGATCCTGGGTGGCGGGTGGCCGAAAATAGTGACATGTAGCGGTACCATCACCCAGTTGAACATTTCATATACGAAATCTGCCGCTTTGTTTTCCCACAATTTCGAATGATAGATGTGGATGGGCTCGGCCTCTGCTGGAGTCCAACTCCAACTCATTAAGGGAAATGGTGTTAGAAATCACACGGCGTCCATAATGTATGCAAACATAAAAAATGAAGAAATCTTTCCACTCTCTTTCTGTGCTCGATACTCTGTAACCCAATTGGTCAAGCTATCAGACAACATTTTTGTCCAGTCGAAGGAACTGCCTTCGATGACTTGATGTATTAGAGGCACCCATTGAAGAAAGAAATGTGAGGTGTCCTCTCTCCTGTATAATCTGCATGTCATCATAGCTACATACTTGAACTGTGGTTCCAAGGAAGCTATTGAATATATACCATTACTGTCTGCCCTGAACTTCGCAGGGTGCGAAACCCAATCTCTTATTAATCTAGACATAGTCTTGTCATACTGCACACATTCCTTCTGTTTGAACTTTTCCAAGAATTCGAAATCATATGTAAGGTCGGACGCTGTGGGCAACTTGTACATAACTTGCAGATGTTCAGGTCTGAAAGTCCCGATGGTGACCTTCTGCTCATTCATGGTGACCTTGTCCTGAAACCTCAGCGCTAGCTTTAGTTGTTTTTCGCGGGGCCATGACGGGAGATTCTGCTTTAGCTCTTCTGCGATAAAAATATGTATACATACAGAAGTTAGCTCGCTGAGAAAGTGTGCTCTGCGTAACATAGAAATGAATTTGTTATAACGAATAACAACTTTATATATTCGAAAACTCGATACTTTTTAAGAACAGATCGGTCAAATCAAGCTTAAAAATAAATTTAGCAATAAAAACCCAATCTTTATTTGTCGATTCGCCTTGTTTTTAATTAATGCCATAAATTTTGGTGGTTCGAAATGTCAGTTGGCGTAAGGAAAAATTAAGACTGCGTCGTAAACTGTGCATGCATCAAATCACAGGAGATGTCGGTTTAGCTTAATTAATTGGTTTTACCAAAGTTAATTAATTTTTCAGTACTCGTTGTATCGGGAATTTTTTCTTTAACCCTTTGAACCTCTAACACCCGAAATTGCGATGATTGACTTTGGTTAATAAAAATGTACTTGTTATTAGGCGCTTAATTAATTACATAATTATTTATATTCACCATATCGCAAGTCGGAGCTTCGAAGGTATAGTTTCCGGGAAGTTTGCATGCCGAGCTGCGAAACCGTGAGATCGCGATAATACATTTTAATTAAAAGGGAAGATAAACTCGGATTAAGTGTGTAATTAATTATGTTCATATCTTTATCGAGACTTCACGACTCGGGGCTTAGACAGTGTAGCTTTTTAAAAGAAAACACGCTGAGTGGCGAATTGCCGACAAAACTTAAGCATGGCTTAGCTTTTACCTTTAACCTTGACACGAGTTACTAAAATAAGGACTTCGTGGTTTCAGCTATTGGGGTTATGAAAATAAGACTTTTTGATTTAGTGAACTCTGAGGCATGAAAACCCGATGATGTTTAATCATGATTTAGGAAAATTTTACTCCCGTTACTGCCCTGGGTAAAATTTTAAAGCGATTTCCCCTTTTCGTTGCTCGGGACTTGTGAACTACATGATCTATAGCATCCAACATATGAAATCCCGAGGTAGAACAAAGGGGGAAAGATTTTGACAAAAATTAGAACTCGTCTCGAGAGTACAATAATTATCATTGCTTGCGTGATAAGACTTCAAAGATTTTGAAACCACAGATGGAAAATACGAAAACCATCTTTCGATTTCGATCATTAAGACATGAAATTCGAGACGGGCTAAAAAAACAAAGGCGGCTCCAACATAGGCTCCAACTAGGGATCCCATTTTATTGTAAGACAGGAAGAACAATAGACCACATGCGGATATTGGGTAAATGGAGTCAATAGCTTCAATCAGGCGAAAAGGTTCCTGAGAACAGGGTATCGAAGGGGAAAGAGACTTCAGTTTTTACCTTGAAAATCCTTTCAAACTCAGATACTCTTTTTAAACTTAGTTGTAGTCCCTTTCATGACTTTCCCTTTCCCGTTACTAAATTCAGGTCTGCCTTAAGACAATCAAAACAGTTCTAGGAGACCCAACAGATCTTGTGGCTATCATCTTGCATCAAAAGAAGAAGATTATATGTTTTTAATCAGGAAGCCCCGTCTGAACTTGGGATGTAGAGCAGGATTTTAAAAAGAATTGGTGACCATAGTAGAGTGATATTCATGTATAAAAACCTTACAGATATCTCAGATATTGCTTCACTGCCAGAGAGCTTGTTCAGTACCATGGTGAAGTTATCTGGCCCCTTTTACTGAATATCCTTTCACCACTTCGGAATATATTTGTGCATTTAAATGCTGAGATGAGGGCAATCATTTCTAAATTTCATTTCATCGTCTCTTGGAATAGATGGGGGCAATCATTTCTGAATTTCCTTTCACCACCTGTCTTATAATTTTCTTTTTAGAGCGCGAAGATGGGGGCAATAAGTTTGTATCAGGGCTGATCTCTGTGTAATATTTTGCATTATAGGTCTGTCAACTTACTTTGATTACTCGGGACCAACCTTCCCTTAACCTTCACAACACCTTCGTTCTCAGGGAAAAAAGGGAAAATAACTTTCTTAGGGCATTCTATTTGAGCAAGCCTCAATCCTCCGATATTGTTGAAAAACCTAGGAAAGTTAGGATCACTTTAAGCGTCCCTTTGTTTAGCAGGGGATCGAGGAGTTGTGAAGACCCGCTTTCTTTCCACAATCTGTTTTGAAGCTCACGAGGTTGAAACAAAAACTCTTATCCCTTCTTATGCGAAACGGAAAGATGCTGACTTTTCTAAAAGGTAAACCCGAAGATAGAAAAAGGTGACAAGTAGTGACTTACGGACTGAAAATACAGAGGTCAAAAATTCAAAACTAACTCTTGTAGATCTTTTTCGGGGGTACTTTACTTTGACTGACTATTTTTAATTTGAGTGAATCGTTTAATTTTTCTTATTTTTTCGTAGACGATTAAACAAAGAAACAACTTTGTTATTTGTCAATTCAGACGATGTTGTTGTTTGAATGAGGTTACCTCAGTTTTCTTTAATAGTCCTTTAGAACATGTCTTTTAGGAAATCTCATCTTTACCTTTTCGTTTCAATTTCTTTGCACAATATCAAAAATCTTGGGTATCACCTGTTTAAGACGATTTATTTCTGACACCAACTTTTGGTTTACTTCTCCTGCTGGTTTTGTGTGCATGATCTAAAAATGAAGAAGACTTGTATTCTTGAAAATATTTGCAAGTTAAATTTATGTGTTAAAATAAAATGGATCAACTTTGCAACACAAATTTAATAGGATTTACTCATTCAAGATGCTTATAAACAACAACATAATCAATGAACAAAAAACACATAACACAACAAATGATAAAGGAGTTCACCCCTCTCTTGGGCTACATCTCCTGGTCCAGCTTCCAATGGATCATTTGTATTATTTTTTCAAAATGATCAAAAATTTGCTTTACAATGCTCAAAATGCCAAATAGACTGCTCCAGTGTCTTCAGAACATCCAAAAACCCCTAGCTGGGCTTTTTCGGCACCTTGTTTGGCCAAAAAATGAAGTAGATAGGCTTCATAGAAGTCTCCCCTTCAAGCTTGTTGTCTCTGCATCTACAAAACACACCTCTTCTGGCTCAACCTAGCCCACACACAATTTAAAGCGTAAAAACTTGGCACCAGGCGTAACCGCACAACCGGTCCAAACTGTTGAACCGTTACACGCCGGCCCTAACTACCAAGGCCCGTGGGCACATGGCTGTCATATGACCGCACGCTATACAACAGGGCTTAAGTTTTAACAATCGTTTGATAATCGTAATGCTAACCCGCGCGCACACACACACACACACACACACACACACACACACACACACACAC
>ML808559.1:134865-153600 GCA_009831015.1 Picea engelmannii | reverse complement strand
ATAATGCTTCAGATAATGCCCATTGACAGGGGCGTTGAGGATTTCACCGTCTATATTTTCCAGTAGGAAAGAATTTTTTCTTTCCAGAGCCGAGACTCTAAATGGCCCATACCAGAGGTGGTCAAATTTACCATGTTTTGCTGCTTCTTCCCTTCTTTCATCCCACATTAATACTAAATCACCTGGGAGGAAATCTTTGTCCTTTGCTCTACAGTCGAATAATGCCTTCATGTCATCTTGGTACTTCTGCAACTTTTCATCTACTTCGACCCTATGCTGTTGAACCTCAATCAACTGATTTATCCTCCTGGTGACATGATTGGGTTCTTCATTTTGATCTTGCCATAACTTCATCACTGGAAGCGCTAGGTTTATAGGTAACACAACATCTGTCCCATATACCATCTGAAAAGGTGAAATGCCGATAGACCTTTTTGTGCTTATGCGATTCACCCACAATGCGTATTTTAAGTGCACATGCCAAGACCTTTTGTTTTCATCCAATACTTTCTTGATTATATTTACCAGGCTCTTGTTAGATGACTCGGCCAATCCATTTCCTTGGGGGTAATATGTTGTGGAATGGATAAGAACGATGTTATACTTTTGACAGAAGCTGATCATAGCCATAGATTTAAAGGCTTGGGCATTGTCTGTAACTATCTTTCGGGGGCAACCAAATCTAGACAAAATGTTGTCTTCTATGAAATCGATTACCACTGAGTCTGTTTCCCTTTTGGTTGGAATGGCTTCCACGCATTTAGTAAAGTAATCTGTTGCGGTTAAGATCCACTTGTGTTGAGCACTGGAATGGGGATTAATCTCGCCTATGAATTTTAGACCCCATTGCTAAAATGGGGCTTCAGCTTTGACTGGAACTAAAGGCAGTGCCAGGAGCTTTTGTTTACCTGCAAATAGTTGACAAGGGTTGCAGGCTCGGACTTTGGCATTAACGTCCGAGAAAAGTTTTGGCCAGTAGTACCCATCCCTCAAAATTTTGTAAGCTGTAGCTCTCCAATCATGATGCCCCCAACAGACTCCCTCATGAAATTCGTCTATAACCCCCTGAGTTTTCGATTCGACTAAACAGACTAACAAGAAACCGAGTGGATCTTTCCAATATAGCTGACTTTCAGCGATACAATATTTAACCGCATGAAGTTTTAAAGTCCTGGATTTTGATGGTGATAGCTCATTTGGGCATTTTAGAGTTAGCAGGTATGATACTATGTCTTTGTACCAGCCTGATGATATGAAATTCTCTTCGATCTTGTTTGGGCCTGTTTGTTCATTCAACTCGTTTAGGTTCATGTCTTTGTCGCCTTCCTACAGGCAATTGATACCTAGGGCTCTGAAATTCGACTCAACTAAGAGTTTGGCCAGGCCTTGTCCTTTTATCAATTTGGTCGGTTTGACTTCCAGCTCAAATTCTTGGATCTTGGCAAGCCATCGCCCTCTTTTTCCATCGCTGTCTGGTTGTACCAAAATATCTTTCACAGAACTGGTAGGTACATACGCAATTATCTTGGAGTGTAGTACATATGTTATGAATGCCTTTAATGCTTTTACCATGGTGTACGCTTGTTTTTCTATTATATCATACTTCAGTTCTGTGTCTCTAAGGCTCTTGCTGAAAAAAACAATCGGTTGTTCGAAACCTTCTTCGTTATTTTGCAGGAGCACCACGACAATCGTGTGTTCGGAGGCAAATGAGAAAATAAGAAAATCTTTTAGATAGTCAGGGCTCGCTAACACAGGTGCCTCGCTTATGACTTTATTAATGTGTGCGAACGAGGCTTTAGCCTCAGTTGTCCATTTTACTTCACTGCCCTTTTTCAACATACCTGTGATCAGTTTTACAATCTCAGCGAAATTCAGGATAAATATTCGTAAAAAATTTATTCTTCCTAAGAAAGATTGAATTTCTTTTACATTTCTGGGAATATTTATAGTATCTATCGCTTCAATCCTCTTAGGATTAATCTTGATTCCATCCCTAGATACGATATGACCCAAAAGCTTACCTTCCCGCATGGCGAAATGTGATTTCTTTGGATTTAAAGATAGACCAAACCTGCGACATTTTTCAAATGTCTGTTTAAGATGTATCAAGTGTTCTTCGTCAGTTTTAGAGAAAACCGTCAAATCGTCAAGATAAATGACTACGAAATTATCCCTTTCACCGATGAAAGTGATGTCCATTGTGCGCTGGAATGTGGCCCCTGCATTCATCAAACCAAAAGGCATTTTATCATACATGAACGTACCCCATGGTGTAGTGAAAGCGATTTTTTCTCTATCTTGTTCATTCACGGGGATTTGATTATAACCAGAGAACCTGTCAATCATAGACATTCGGTTGGCTCCAACTACCTTTTCTAGCACATGGTCCATTTTGGGCAGCGGATAGTTGTCCTTAAGAGATGACTTATTTAGATTTTTGAAATCCACACACAGTCTAATTTCCCCATTCTTTTTCCTGACCGGGACCAGGTTTGCTACCCAGTCTGAATATCTCAGAGGTACTATTATTTTCGTGTCTAAAAGTTTCTTAACTTCTTTTTCGATCACAGGTAACAAAATGGGGTAGATCTGTCTAAGCTTTTTCCTAAATGGTTTGACCCCAGTCTTTAGAGGTATCTTGTGATCAATTACGGAAGTGTCATATGTCCTTAACTCATCATAAGACCAAGCGAAAACATCCTTATACTGTCTGAGTAGGTCTTTATACTTACTTTTTATTTCAGGAGGGAGGAATTTGGATATTTTTACCATCCTCGATTCTTCTTTGGTTCCTATATCACAGTCCTCCACTTCTTCTGGTTGGGGTTGTAAGGCGGATTTCACAGGTATGTCATTTTGATCAAAAATCCTTTCCAGAGGGATCAATCCTTTCGGAATCTGGTTGTTTTTAAGGACCAGCATGCGATGATTTGCGATTTTGTCTTGAAAGATTTGAGGGTCTTCCCCTTCTTGCATGATCCATATATTGTCATTCTGGTTTTCTTGATCTGCGTGGGTTTCGGAAAAATCACCTATTGCTTCAAGAAACTTCTTAATTTGCTCATCATCCTCAAAAACCTGCCAGTGCTGGATGTTATTTGGTACAGATGGTCTATGTCTAATCTCTATGTGATACTTCAATTTGAAAGTCATGGGAGGAGTGAAGGTTGAAGCTTCTTTAGCTAATGCATCAACATGTAAGTTCTCTACACGTGGGATGAAGTGGACATTTACGGACGAGAAAAAGTTTTCCATCAGATCCCAGGCACAATTCCTATATGATCTTAATCTGGGATGCTTGGCTTGGTACTGTTGATTTATTTGTTTGACTATTAACTCTACATCTCCGTATACCTCTAAGTTATTTATTTTTAGCTTCCTGGCAGCCTCTAATCCTAAGACCAACGCTTCGTATTCACATACGTTGTTAGTATAATCTATATCCCATTGCAGTCTGTAAGAAAAAGGAACGACGAAATTTCCTTCGGGAGCCACTAAAAGCACTCCTGCAACAACCCCTTCACAAGATGAGGCATCGTCAAAAAACATTTTCCAGACACCGGTGCTACATAGATCCTCTGTCATGTAACCTGACTCTTCTTGCTCTATATCATTTTCCTCTGGACAACCATCTAAACCGTCATCTAAAGATAAGATATAATTTCCTAAATCTTGATCCGCAATGTAAATAGGGAAATTTTTCGGATTTTGAGGGTTGCTTACTGTATATGCTAACCTCGTCTCTCTGTACAACCGAGTAAATTTCCCACCAAACACAGGAATTGTGGCGAACGTCATATCCAATTGAAGAGAACCCCCCAGCTTGGCTCCCCATGACCTAGACAACAATAAGCCATACTTAGGGGGAATATCAGCAATAACCACATCCATCAGGATACTCTTAATCGGGACCTATGCCAGGGTAACTACTAAATCCTTTATCATTCCCATACACTTAACCCTTCTCGAGTCAAAAGAGTAAAGATCTCCATAAGGTCTGGTAATCTGGAGACCCAATTTGTCCATAATAATTTTAGGCATAATGTTATGGGAGGCTCCATAGTCTAACATGCAATTATGTAGCAGTTGATCGTATACATTTAAAGTGATATAAAAGGGAGCGATAGTGTCTTTGGCCCCTTCAAAATGTGGACCAAAAGTGATGTTAGCTTTATCATCTTCTAGGTTTAAAACGTCAGACTAGCTTTCTAGCTCTGAGACACCTATCACTTTGGTAATCTGCTTCTGATAAACGGGGTTTTTTGCTAATTCTACCAGAGGGATTGGTATCTTAATTTTATTTATCTCGTTTTCAAAACTGAAAACTCCGCTCACCTTGTCTGTTTCTTTAGTTGGGACTTCTGAATCCTTCCTTTTCGACTTATTCGTCTGGACCGCTTTATTACTCATGGTCTTGGTTGACGACGTAATTTTATTTACTGTTTCGGTTCCTTGTGCTTGGGTCCCAACTTTTTCCACTTCGGACTCTTGTGTGCTTACTACTTTCGCTTTGCTATTAGGTAATAGGGTCTCTTCCGGAGTAGGCTCATAAGTTTGACCTCTTGGGAGGATTTTCTTAGGTTGAGTAGTTGAAGTGGGCTTACTCTTAGATCTCAAGTTGTACTTAGGTTGGATCTCGACCATTATCATTTCAGTTTCTTGTTGAGAGCCACAAAGGTCACTATGATCTCTTTCTTCACCGTTAAATGATGGTTGTTGAGTGTTTAGAGATTTTTCATAATCTTCTCTAGTCAGATATGGTTGTGTGCAATCATCACCGAAGTTTGTGACATCATTATCCAAATCTCCGAAATCTTGGAGATCATTCGCTCCTATAAAATTTTCGCTCTTTAGGGGAGCTTGTATTTTTTGATCTTCGTTTTTTATCTGTCTTTGCTGGTTCGGGGGGTTGGGGTTTCTCTTGAAATCCTTTTTGGCGAAGGAATCAACTTTGGCCTGTTCTAGCTCCATTCTGGATATTTTATTAGACAGTTCCTTGATTACCTTGGCCATATCATCTACTTTGTCATCTGTGGATCTATTAGACCCTGACGGCCCTGCTTGTTCTCTAAAGCGTTTGGTTTCTCGATTTATCATTTCTATTTTAGCTTTAAGCTTACCAGAAGCCATCATATTCGACTCAATTTCTACAGTGTCATCCTGCATTCGGTTTAGAGTGGCACCCCTTCTTTCTCGCAAAAGGAGTGCAAAATCCAGTTCGAAAGCCCCTGCGAAAGTTACTTTGGCCGCAGGCTGGGACGGTTTAACCTCGGCTGGGATTTTGTTATATAGCCTGTTGAATCTTTGAATAAATTCCATAACTGTTTTTGAATTCCTTTTTCTTAAAGACCCAAATTCGGTTAAATAATATAGATGGTCCTTTCTTTCACCCCATTGTCTAAGGAAAGCATCTTCCAAGGCGTCATAAGACAAGATAGATGCTGCAGGTAGACTCCGAAACCAAGTTCGGACTTGGCCTTTGAAGGTTTGGACAAGAAGCCTCAAATACATGTCCTCATGTTTGATACCTAGGATGCCTGCGAATTGATCAAAGAAATTAATGTGTTCGGTTGCGGTCAGATCTCCTTCCCCAGTGAATTTTGGCAAATTTTTTATATAATTTTCGGGAAGGTCGTGTAAAGGGATGGGTAAAACCAAAGGAGTGTATCTTTCTGCTACTTTAGCAAACACTCTGGGAGGAGGGCCAAGCCCTTGACCTCCAACTCCTCCCCCCGGAGCACCTACACCACCTCCTCCGACAAACCCTCCACCTCCCCCTCCGGCAGCTGCCATCGTTATTAGTGGAAAGTCGTAAAGGGGGTTTCGGAAAATCAAAAGTGAATCTTTATTTTCTTCATGAAGAGGAAAATCCGACGATGAATGATAAGGAACGCGATGACTTGGTTCCTCAGATTTGCAAGAGATGAAATCAGGAGAACCGACGGGTGTAGAAACCGAATGTGTAACACACTCTTCAGAATTAGGTGAGGTCGAGAAATTTAACTGAAGAAAAGATGGTATGTCAACTGTCGATGAACTTTCAAAAGGGCCCTTTCCTTTGTGTATTAAGGGGATTGTCGGATGAATCTCACTCCTAACTTTGGAGCAGTTTGACGTTAGATATTTAGTATCAAAGAGAGGACTGTGTGAAGTTGAAGGTTCAGAAGAACTCTTAGTCTTCAGTTGTGGGTGTTTAAGCTTATAGACTGCAACGGTTGGCTTAAGAGAGCCTCTCGCCTTTAGAATCTTCTCGAGATCGGTAACGGGTGTAATCTGCTTACCATCCGGGTTTTGTCTGGTATTCCTTCGACCGGATGCCAGTTTATTATTTGTGGAGTCACCAAGTGAAAGATTGGAAAGCCTTAAATACTCTTTGTTCACTATCAAAGGGTAACACTTTCAACGAAAAGAAAAATGTCGTTTTCCCAGGGAAAAAGGTTTCATAACTTCGGTCCCCGACAACGGTGCCAAAAAGATGTTGTTCCAGAGTCTGTACTTAAGGCTTAGAAGTATAGTGTCTAGGCATCCGAAAGTGGGTAAAGGGTGGAGAAAAGAGAAACGTCAACCTTCAGCAAGGGAAACTAGGGATGATTTCTGTGTTGGCGTTGTCTAGCTTCCAACTATTCCTGGATGTTTATATCCTGTTCAATCGCTGCCCATGAACGTTCGAGTTCAACTCGGGTAGTGGTTGTTTTTAGAATAGTATCGAAAAGTTTTAAGGCAATGTGCGTTTGATTTGATAATCCGGGTTCGATATTGGGCTGTGTTGGTACAGGGACAGTCATGGAGGAACAGTAAAATAAGAAAACCTCAGGGGGAATTTAAGTGTTGTCTCAATTCGGTCGTATAAAAGAGAGTTTATGGTTTCAGGAATGAAAAATGGGTGCAAATCAAAGGCTCTTTCCCATAATTGGGTTATATTTTAATAAAAATGTGTGAGGTGGGAGAAAACATTTAGTTGTCTATCGAGTAAGGCTCCTATCAAGGGAGAATCTCACGTATAAACAAAAGAAGAAAAATGTGAAGAAATAACCCGATGAAGCATAAAATATATATAGAATTCTGAAAGTGTTGACTGGTCTTATACCTGCTGATAGCTGGTACAGAGGAAAAACAGTAAACAATATAGAAAACCAAAATTTATTCACTATAGTAGAGGTTGCACTAAATTATAGTGAAGCATTCATCAGATACGAATATGAAATGAAACGAAATATGAGATACAATAAAACAAACTCATAACACAGTTGTGACGGAATTGAGAATCTTCGGATTTGCTTTATATTAACTCTCAAAATGTAAAACCTCTATTACAATCGACACAAAAATGTCCAACCCTGTTTCTTTCTTTCTATGGTATATTTATACAGTTTTACAATAAGATGGAATCTCAATCATTGCAAAATTTCCAGTTATGATAGGGAGGAGAGCAATCGCTCCATTTCTTCTTCTTTGTCTTTATTTGGTGCCAGAAGCTTGTCCTCGCGCACGCTCTGTACATGTGACACATCTTTCAACCAGCGGAGATATCAGCCTTGACGGTTCTGCTTGACAATTGGCTTCAAAAGAGTAACAATCTCGGGCTAATTGCGGTAACCTTTCTTCCATCTGTCTGTCTATGATGTCTATGGCGCACAATTGCACACTAGGTTTAATCATACATTTATCTATTTGGACTATGTCTACCATAGTCACTTGTGAGATCTCTGCCAAATATCTTTCCTCTTTTTCCTTTAAATCAAGTGAGATTTTCGCCATATTCATTTGAATCAATGTCTCGGCACTACCTTTGCTAACAATGCCTAGTAGATTACCATCTATAGAACTAAAATCCTCTTCTAAGGATTTCGTTACCCTCTTGGATTGCAACTTACCTTCTGAGATGATGTGCTCCCATTCCTTTAATAGAATATTTCCTCTGGTCTGCTCCAAAATGGGAAACCTGGGAATACTTCCCGATTCCCTGTTGTTTGTAGCTATCACAACCTCTTGAAAAGCGAGTCGTGCTGCTCCAACTTCTCTTTCTCTAACAGATAAATCTTCCAAAACTTGATTAACCAGTAGGCAGTTGTCCCGAATCACCTCTACCTTGGCGAGTAAATTTCGCTGGGCCGCAGAAACTCTTCTCCGAATCTCCATCGCCTGGGACTGGAACATCCCGATATTTATCACTTTACTTTCGGTGATTTCCACTCTAGCATGTAGCTGTTTGATCAAATATTTTTGCTGGCCCGCTTGCATCTGACCATTCCGAACCACTAGTTGTGCTTGTTTGAGCTTAGTCTTGAGCAACTCTATCTCACTTTTATCATCCAACATTGCTTGCTCTATTCCTACACTCGCTTGGTCTTTGGCAGCCTCCACTGCTGTGGCTAGTCCGTCTTCTAGGGTTTTGATGAGGCGATTTTTTCGTTTCAACTGGTTTTTCAAAACCCCAACTGAAAATTGGTTCACTATGGCATATGCCCCTAATGTCCCAGCTATTTCCGTCGTGAATTATTCATTCTTCTTGTCCTTCCCATCAGTCAATACTTTGTATTTCTTGGCTGTCGATTCCCCTTCCTGATAGAATTCTCTCTTTACTATTGCCTTTCTCTTCTTATCAAAGAAGAACTCATTTGGAGGGAGCTCTTCCACCCTTATAGGCCTCAATTCTCCATTTAAGATCCACCCTGTGTCAATATTTCCTTGAGTTGACTGCAAGGGAGTAACAGATGCGATAGGATCTCCGATTTGCTTCGCTGATTGTCGTGGAGTAGTAACCGGAGTCTGCTTCTTCGGCGGGTCAGGAGTCTTTATCTCTGCTTTTGGACTCTTAGTTTGCTCTTCCCTGTCCTGGTGTTTTTCTTGACCAGGAGTCGCATCCTTGGAGCCTTCAACATCTTTTTGTTTCACCTCCGCTGTACTCGGATTCTCACCCCACAATACTGCGGGAAGCCAACTGCGTCAATGTTCTTGGAATTTCATAACATCGGCCCTCTCTTCAGGTGCCAAGGTTTGTATCCGAGCTAAAATCTCGGGATAAAATCTTGTGCCTCAGAAAATGTCATCCGAGGGTGAATTTTCGTGTTCAAATCTCTTGAGTCCACAATTGGCCAAATGATTATTCACGACCCTTTGCGGATTGTGCTTCTTGAATTCAATAAGGATCAATTTTAGGTCTTCCAGGGTTGCTGCCTCAGATTTAGCATGCCCTAAATCTAACAAAGAATATGAATTTAAATGAACAGGAAAAGGTGGTCATACCTTCTTTGAGTATCCCTTAAGCTCCTTGCTTATGCCACCGATTACTGTTTGTATAGCAACTTCACGACAAGCTAACTTGTCAGGGATGAATAATGGAAATGCATGCGGGGGAACAGAAGCCCCGAAAACTCTGAAATATGAGAATTCGGCTTCTACATACCAGTCAACTATACTGCTCAAATTCATCACTATACTGTCCGAGATCTTGGGTGGCGGGTGGCCGAAAATAGTGACATGTAGCGGTACCATCACCCAGTTGAAGATTTCATATACAAAATCTGCCGCTTTGTTTTCCCACAATTTCAAATGATAGATTTGGATGGGCTCGGCCTCTGCTGGAGTCCAACTCCAGCTCATTAAGGGAAATGGTGTTAGAAAGCACACGACGTCCATAATGTATGCAGACATAAAAAATGAAGAAATATTTCCGCTCTCTTTCTGTGCCCGATACTCTGTAACCCGACTGGTCAAGCTATCAGACAACATTTTCACCCAATCAAAGGAACTGCCTTCAGCGACTTGATGTATTAGAGGCACCCATTGAAGAAAGAAATGTGAGGTGTCCTCTCTCCCGTATAATCTGCATGTCATCATAGCTACATACTTGAACTGTGGTTCCAAGGAAGCTATTGAATATATACCATTACTGTCTGCCTTGAACTTCACAGGGTGCGAAACCTAATCTCTTATTAAGCTAGACATAGTCTTTTCATACTACACACATTCCTTCTATTTGAACTTTTCCAAGAATTCAACATCATATGTAAGGTCGGACGCTGTGGGCAACTTGTACATAGTTTGCATATGTTCAGGTCTGAAAGTCCCGATGGTGACCTTCTGCTCATTCATGATGGTTCTGGTTGGTATGTCCACATGGTCTAATGCCCATCAGACCATATCATAGTAGGGGAGCAGTCGTGGCTTGGCCGCTACTTTATGCATTCCTGATTGAATGATGATCTTATATTTGGTGGTTATGTCATCTTTTTCATTGTCGCTGGAATCATCAGAATAATCCACTAATTCAGCCTACAGAACATCAGAAATGAACGACCAGTTCGGGACAGAGTCGACACTTCGAGGTGAAGTATCAGCGACGTTTTCCGAACCTTGTCCTGAAACCTCAACGTTGGCTTTAGATGTTTTTCGCGGGGCCATGACGGGAGATCCCGCTTTAGCTCTTCTGCGATAAAAATATGTATACATACAGAAGTTAGCTCGCTGAGAAAGTGTGCTCTGCGTAACATATAAATGAATTTGTTATAACGAATAACAGCTTTATATATTCGAAAACTCGATACTTTTTAAGAACAGATCGGTCAAATCAAACTTAAAAATAAATTTAGCAATAAAAACCCAATCTTTATTTGTCGATTCGCCTTGTTTCTAATTAATGCCATAAATTTTGGTGGTTCGAAATGTCAGTTGGCGTAAGGAAAAATTAAGACTGCGTCGTAAACTGTGCATGCATCAAATCACGGGAGATGCTGGTTTAGCTTAATTAATCGGTTTTACCAAAGTTAATTAATCTTTCGGTATTCGTTGTATCGGGAACTTTTGCTTTAACACTTTGAACCTCTAACACCTGAAATTGCGATGATTGACTTTGGTTAATAAAAATGTACTTGTGATTAGGCTCTTAATTAATTACATAATTATTTATATTCGCCATATCGCAACTCAGAGCTTTGAAGGTATAGTTTCCGGGAAGTTTGCATGCCGAGCTGCGAAACCGCGAGATCGTGATAATACATTTTAATTAAAAGGGAAGATAAACTCAGATTAAGTGTTTAATTAATTATGTTCATATCTTTATCGCGACTTCATGACTCGGGGCTTAGACAGTGTATCTTTTTAAAAGAGAACACGCCAAGTGGCGAATTGCCGACAAAACTTAACCATGGCTTAGGTTTTACCTTTAACCTTGACACGAGTTACTAAAATAAGGACTTCGTGGTTTTGGCTATTGGGGTTACGACAATAAGACTTTTGGATTTAGTGAACTCCGAGGCGCAAAAACCCGATGATGTTTAATTTTGATTTAGGAAAATTTTACTCCCGTTACTGCCCTGGGTAAAATTTTAAAGCGATTTCCCCTTTTCGTTGCTCGGGACTTGTGAACTATGTGATCTATAGAATCCAACATACGAAATCCCGAGGTAGAACAAAGGGGGAAAAAATTTGACGAAAAGTAGAACTCGTCTCGAGAGTACAATAATTATCGCTGCTTGCGTGATAAGACTTTAGAGATTTTGAAACCACAGATGGAAAATATGAAAACCATCTTTCGATTTTGATCATTAAGACATGAAATTTGAGACGGGCTAAAAAAAACAAAGGTGGCTCCAACACACCCCTCTTCCTACTCACGAGAAGCCTTGAGAATCCATCTCAATGGATTACATGTCTGGCCTTTCGTCCACCAAGCAAGGAAATGATTGTGTATTTGTGGTCGTTGATCAGTTTTCGAAGATGGCCATCCTCACAACCTACAAGAATAATATCATAGTGGAAGATACTACCAAGATCTTCTTCGAATGAGCATGGGTCCAGTTTGGGATACCACAGACCATCATCTTCAACCGGGACAATAGTTTCCTCAACACATTTTGGTCGAGTCTGTGGTCACTGCTGGACACCAAGATCACAAAATCCACTGCTTTCCACCCCCAAATAGATGACCAAACAAAGGTCGTCAATCCGATGATTGTGCACATCCTACACATGTACAACTCTGAGCATCCACGTACATGGGACAAGAGTCTCCCCTATTTTCAAAACAGTTACAACAGGGATCTTCATAGCTCCACCGACCATAGCCCATTTCATATGGGGCTAGGATTCCAACCCTTGGGACCCATTGATGTTGCACTTCCTCTTGCCACCACACAAACATACTCTTCCCATGATCATTCTACGATCGACAAAGCCACCAGATTCATTGAGCGAATTCAACACATTCGCCAACAGGTCTAGGAGATTTTGCAGAAATCCAATGCTAAGTACAAGCAGTGCCATGATCAACACAAGGTACCACACCAGTTTCAGGTTGGCGACAAAGTCTGGTTACAATTGCAGAAAGAGCTCTCACAGGGCCCCATCGGAAGCTCCGCCCACTTCACTATGGGCCTTACACTATCACCAAGGCTATGGGTAGAAATGCTTTTGAGCTCAACACTCCACCCTTCCTTGGCCTGCACCTAGTGTTCAATGTGGACCTCCTTCCACCATATTTTCCACCATTATTGGACACCTCAGAGATCGAAGAACAGATGACACCCAAAGAGATCAACCTCGACTGCATGGAACAAGAATCCACTGATCAGATAGTGGACACACAGGTCAAGGGCACTCACTAGTAGAGGATCCAACTTTATTGGGTTGTCAAGGCAGGGAAACTCCTACACCAAGGGAAGTGGCTCACCCGGGGCCAAATCCAACAGAAGTTTCCTCACCTGATGGGGGAACTCAATGCAATGGAGACCATTTCTTCCTAATGGGGGAGGATTGATCCAGTTGGATATTGGTGGCCAACCACCTATTCCAACTGGCTCCTCTTGTCCGTTTTTAGTTTAGCACGTTCTTCTGTACTTCTTTGTAATTGTGGGTTCTATACTTTTGGGGCTGTCTGAATCCCTACACATCTTCCAGGTGGATATTGGTGGCCTCTCACCTAATACAACTGGATTATTTCGTATGTTTTCATGTCATCACATATTGTTGTACTTCCAAGTCCGTTTTGGAGGCCTAAATATTGTTTTTTTGGCTCGCCACAGTCAAACTGTAGATGGAGTCAAATTTTGATGGTGGATTGTGTAGTTCTCTAAAAGACATTTTCAACAGGCTATCACGCACCTAAAACGGAGGTCGTATGCAAAATTTACGACCCCGTGAAGTTGAGGTACCAACTGACTCATAGGGGCCCACATGACTTTTGATGTTTCACCTCCTAGGGATAGGTTTTTGGATGTCTAGGGTTTTGGCATTCATGAGTAATATCAAAAAGGCCTCTGGAGCCTCATTGTAATTCATTCCGCTCAGATGGATGCACGTAGCAACCACATCTCTTCTCAAAGATAGCTACCACCATTCGAGCAAGTGTTTCATTTCTGTAGTTTGACAGTTTCAACCTATTTCATTATTCAATAGAATATATTGTTCATTGGATATCTGTGTTATTTTTCATATCTTTGTGTTTATTGTATTCAGTCTGTTAATTAGTTCGTTCCGCTCCTAAATCCGAATCAATAACCTAGTCCTTGTACATACCATGTTTACATAGTTCATGTACATATCATGTGTATCTATTTCTTGGAAGTTAAGATGGTCAATATCAATGAAACAACACCTATGGGAAAATAACAAGATAAGGATTTCCATTACAATGAATACTAGTCAAACAATGTATTTGAAAAGGATGAAGTATATTGACAACCTTTGGTGACAATTGTTGTAAGTAACAACTGCCAGATCGACCGCAATCAGAATCAAACTTGAAGAAACCTGAAAGGATTCAGACCAGAAATAAGTCAGTAATCAAGAGGAAACTATAATAGACTTGTGACACTTTACAAAAAACAATAAGGATGCCGACGAAAGCATGGACTCTCTAAGATGGAGGGAGCTGATTGCAAAATTCCAAAAGATGAGCATGCATATTTCTCATTCAAGAATGAAGCTGGGATTAGAAGGGGACTAATCCCCAATGATATGATCCATTGAAGAAGAATCCATGAAGACTATGAAGTATATATCCATGTTCTTTATTGGAAGTAGCAACCATTCAAAAAGAATATTTGAGTATCCTTGGTTGTCTATCTACATTCCTATGATGAAAGGAAGAAGTTGGAATATTCAGGAAGGAAGGACATGAAATCTATAGAAGACTCTATGGACCTCAAAGTTGAAGAACATGAAAGATTCCAAGAAAGAAAGAAAATCCATAACAACCAATTGAACTAGTTATTATACTAAGAATAATAAGACTACCAGCATGGTTTGATCCCACTAGAAGTAGAAGGAATGGAAGGAAGTTGTGATGAAGAACAATGTATGTGAGAAATTGTGAAAAAAGACTTATGAATGGAAGCATTGATAGATACAAAGAGAGATTCAAAACTAAAGGGTTCTCCTAGAAGGAGGGAGAAAACTATGATGACCACTTGTTCCAGTAAACTAGATATACCTCTATCTGAGTCATTATATCTCTTGCAATATCCATGGGTTGGATTTTACATTAGATGGATGTAAATACTGTTCTTCTCAACAAAGTAATTGAAGAAGAAGCATATGTAGAGAAACCTCAAGGTTTTGAGGTATACCAGAAAGAGACCCATGTATGCAGATGGAAGAAGACCTTGTATGGATTCAAGAAATTTGGTGTAGAGCCTCTCATGTACAACAAAAGCGTGGTGAAAACTTCCTATGATAGAAGAAGTATATCAAAATGGTTCTTCAGAAGCATGGGACAATGGATTGCAAATCCATGGAAAATTCCCATGATGACAAATCTGAAGAAGTTGAGAGAATCTGATCTAGTAGACCCTTCCCTATATCAAAATTTGAATGGCTCATTGATGTATTTGGAGAATACTCAACTGGATATTTGCTTTACTGTGAAAATAGTTCTAGGTGGAACCTAGCCATGAGAATTGAATAAATCATGCCTCGAAATGTCTTCGTGGGACGTTTGAGTTATGATATACAACTACATGGATTTATTGATTCAGATTGGGCAGAGAGTGCAGATAAACAAATAAGTGCTTCTTGCATATGTTTCAGTTTGAGCTTTGCCATGATATCATGGCTAATAGGAAACAAAAGTATGTTGCACTCAACACTGCAAAAGAATAATATTTTGCATCTTGTGATGCTTGTATGGAAGCAGTGTGGCTCCATAAGCCGGTTTCTGGACTGTTTGATCAGGTGTTGGATTTGACTGTGATATATTGTGATAATAAGAGTTGTGTGAAGCTTTCATAGAACCCGATGTTCCATGACAGGTCAAGGCACATTGAGATAAAATATTATTTTATCCGTGATAGAGTCCAGAGGGGAGAACTAGTTCTCTAGTATATCTCCACAGATGAGCAAATAACAAATATTTTGGTAAAGCCTCTGTCCAAGATGAAAATTTTGCGTACTTAAGGGACAAGATGGGACTCATGGAGATGACTTCCTTATTGGAAAAGGAAGTGATTACTCCCAGGTTGGGAGGGAGAACTGATATTCTATTGATATATGGACAATCATTTTTCAGTTTGGAAGATGGTTAAAGTTGGGCAGTCACTTTCCAGTCCGGAAAGTGGTCCAAGATTTCTGATGAATAGTCATTTTCCAGTTCGGAAAATGGTCCAGAATTAACAGTCATTTTCGTAATGAAAATGGTCCGATAGATTATTGATGTACCATAGACAATGATTCCCCTTGTGGTCAGTGTGGGGGAATGGTCTAGGACAATCATATCATTGACAGTCACTCTGAGAAGTGGTCAAGAAGAATGGTCCACCTCTCTGAGTAGTCATTATTTCGAAGTTCACAATTGTGAGTAGTTTCGAAGAATGGTCCAATATAGGAGGTTGGTGTAGGATAGTCATTCCCTAGGGAAAACTCATTCTCTCCAGGTTGCACTATGATTAGTGCCGGAAGAATGGCTCAGTTAGGTTGAATGGTCCAGGTTCAATAATCAGGGACAATCATTCCCTAGGGAAGACTCATTATCTCCAGGTTGCACTATGAATCATGCCAGAAGAACGGCCCAGTTTGGTTGAATGGTCTAGGTTCAGAAATCAGGGACAATTATTCTTGTATGCTTGAGAAGAATAGTCCAGACAACCCATGGATGATGTTTAAATTTCCAAGGGAAAATTCTCTTCCAGATATCACAAATGTGAGTGGAAGAGTGGCCCAGATGACTCAGTTCGTATCATGACATTATTGATATAAGATTATATGATTGTTGTGGAGACTGTATGTCTCTAGACAGTAGTTGTATGCTACTGTAGTGGATGTGATCCACTGGTAGTGACTGTGTGTCACTGGTTAGTAGTTGTGTGCTACTAGGAGTGGTTGTGTACCACTCAATAGTAGTTGTATACTACTATGCATAGACACAATTGTGTTCTATTGGATGACATTGTTATGATTTCCATGGAGACTATCTACTGTTGGATAATGATGATGGTGCTCGTGATTTGATCATGAGATAGACTGCGTGGCTATGATGACACAACTAGTTGAATGGTCTGTTTGTGCTCAAGACCATTTTCTTTAGTACCTCCCTAGCTAGGAGGGAGTGTTTATATTATGGTAGTTGTGAGAGGTATTAACCTCTATGTGTAACCTTTGACGAGTCTAGAATATTCTGGAAAGCAAGAGAAACCCTAGAAGGTTAGAAAATAACCTTAGAATACAAGTCGACTCAAGATAATAATTTATTTTAAATTAATATCCTCCAGAAGTAGAAGTCGACCCAATTAGGTCACTTGGAGGACTATAAATAAGATGGCGCTAGAGGTCATTTGTCACCACTCACTCTCACAACTGCATAAGGACAAGTGGTGCACATGACTGGAGGAGAGTTGCAACTACTGCAATAGTGACTTAGTCTTTGGTTATGTTTTGGAATTTTTTCTTGGTTATGGTTTGGACTATCTGCTTGGTACGCTAACTCTAGAGAGAGTTACACTACCTTGGTTGGCTATTGGTTATAGGGTTTGCTTCTGGAATTATTCTGTCTGTCAATATTAAGGCACTTGGGGGTGGCCTTTGTGCCTATGGTTGGGTGACAATATTGAGATATTGTTTATGGTGAAAATGAGCACACCTTTTATTCTGACACATTTGTGACTACAATTAATAGAAAATCTTCCTTTTAAGGTTTTGGTGTTAATTCTTGGAGCTTTCTCTTTCTTGGTTATCTTCTTGGTGCATTAAAAATTTGTGATAGTGATTCAAGACTTCTACTAGATTTCAATATCAATACATTTGAGGAGTTACTTAACTACTTGGAGAGGAGACATTCTAGGGTTTGTTCCTTCATTATTCTCCTGTTAACTTGGGTAACTACTTAATCCATTTCTTTGCTTTTCCTCTTGGTTCCTAGGTAAGGGTTTTTAAGTATTTTGTTCAAGTGATAGTTGATCTTGTTTGTGAAGGTTTTTTCCTTTGAGGAATCCCTTCTTGCAAGGCCTTGGCCCTCTTAGATTATCTTGATTAGGTTGGAGATTGTTTTTCCTTCATGCTTCTAGTATCCTACCCTAGTCCATAATATAGAAGCGACCAATTCTTAGAGGGACATACTTCTTGACCCCATAAGCCCTAATTGGATTAAAATAAGACACTAGTCTTATATCCAACAACCAACCAAAAAACCTTAAAATCAAAACTTTTTTATTCTTTGTTGTTTAATAAGAAATATAACAGTGAAAATAAAAGAAAATCATTTATTTATTTTTTATTTAGTGTTTAGTGTAAAGTTAACAAATCACTTCATTTCTTAGACATATTATTCCCATGGTTTATGCTTAATGGTTGATATTTAACCTTAAGGAGGCAAATAGGTCCTATTGGATTGAGCTTTAAGGTGTTATTTGACTTTCTTTGGGTTGATTTAAGGTGATTCTCAAATCTGGAAATTAAATTGCAGCATTAAAAATCAGATTTGGTGAAACCCGAAGGCTAGGATTTGGTGGTTCAAGGTGTTTTATTTCTTGCTCCTAGCCTTTATTTCATTTCTATATTGTTTACCAAGCTTATCTTACATATCTAGAAGTGATTTTAATATCCAATGTGATAAAAATTGCTCGTCATTTTCTTAGAGGCTTTATTTGGTGAATTCCAAGTGCTTTCTTGTGAAACCCTAGGGGGATTCACCATTCATTTACAAATTCTTTCTTAGTTGTTGTTTATGTATCTTTAGAACTTGTCTCTAACACTTGTTGGGATATTATTGAATATATATTTACCAAGTTTTGCTAGACTTAAATGCTAATGTGAAGTTGTTAATGCTGTTTATCTTACATATCAGATTTGGCACATACATCCACTAGCTGCTAACCTTTCTTTGAAGTGGATATAAACATGATTCATGCAATTGTTTCTAGTTGAATATATTTAGAGCATTGTAATCATTGATTGGAATCCTAATGTGTTGTCTTCTTTTGTGGATTCATTAAAGTAAATCATATGATTACAAGGTTTTGTTTTACTTAAAGAGGTTTACTTTTCATTATTTGGGATACCGCTCATGGATTCTATGAGCTGTCCTAAAGTGTAAGGGAAAGTGTACTATGGTGACAGTGGTGTACTTCCCATTCTTATTGCCCAGATAGCCCCTGTGTTGGCAAGGGTTCTAGTTCAGGTGATAATACACCCCATTTATGTAAACACTTTAATTAGTGTGCCACTAGTTTTTTTAGTGCACCAAAAACTACAGTGCACTACAAATCACAAAGATCATTGTTTTGGTGTGTTACTTTAACAATA